>CAJNOI010000833.1:0-24921 GCA_905250115.1 Adineta steineri | reverse complement strand
AAAAAAAAATAATAAGCCACTCATACATTATCAAAGACAAGAAGACAAAAAAATAGTTATTACACATTTAAAGCTATATAGAATCACATATTCAAGTAATTTGATTTTTTCACTATCACATCTCTAATCATGAGACATACACATTTATAGGAGTTTCTGAAAAATTGAACAGAGATTTAATGTAAAAAAAAATAACTTGTTTTTTGTAATGATGAGAATTACAAGATAAAAAAAGAAATGAATATCATTTTTCTAACCATAAATAGAGTACGAAGACAATTAGTGCAATAGCAACTGTAATACCACCATAAAAGAATGTACCACCATCTATATAAAAAGTATATAAATGATTAAAAGAAAAGAAAGCGTTATAGATTTATAATTACTTTTAACTGCAACATCAAGTTTTTCGTTATTTGCTGGTTTTTTAATGTCTGAATCGTTATTAAAATTCGTCTTTTTTGACGGTAAATCTTGATTCATTTTAATATCTTTCTGTTCATTTGTATTTGTTAAAATTCGTGATCGAATTTCACTTAAATCATTTCGTGTTGTTGATTGTATATCAGATTGTTTTGTATAACGATTTATATTGGTAGAAAATGTCTCACCTGAAGATACATTTGTTGTTCGAAATGGTGTTGCTTTATGTTCATGACGCATTACCACTGGTTCCTCATCTTGAAAATCATATGGATTGCGTAAACCATATGACATATTACTATTACGTGGTTCTGGTTTAGTTGATGAACGTTGTGGTGAATAGGAATGTGTTATTGTTTCATCAGATTTTGGTTTTGATGTACTCGATAAATTTGGATAATAGGATGACAAATTACGTGAATTTTTATCATCGATTTCAACACGATTTAATGGTATACGTGGTTCTTGAAATTCATGCATAAGTGAACGAGTAGTTGGCGATAGAATACTAACATCTTCATTTCTAAAATATTTGAAAAAAAAGAGAGAAATATTGAATATTTCAATTATTCATACTTACCGAAGTAATGAACTTCGAGTAGCTCGTGGTGGTGGTGTTGTTGAAACTGGTATATCTATTTCGATCATATCTTCTTGGCCTAAAGAGAATATTTCCGTATTTGTTTGTCTTTTAAATAAGTTTTACCTTCAGTAGTTTCATTGGTTATTGTTTCAAGTAACTTACGTTGATAAATTGCTCGAGTGTGACCTAAAAAAATGGCTTATAAAAATTGAAAATCTTTTTTGTTCAAGTTTCCTTACCAGTAACAGGTCCAACAGTAAGACCATTCTCAATCAGATTCGTACGAAGTTCAAGATCATTTAATTTCGCAACATCAATACCTTTGTTTAAAGCCTAATCACGAAAAAAAAATTATAAATTTCAATAAAAAGAAACAAGTTTTCTTACCAATGAGTGAAGACGTATAACATTTGATAAAGTATCTTTGGATGCATATTGTCCAATTTCATACCCAATATCTTTTAATTTACGTTGTAAATCTACTTTATTCGACATGTTTAATGTTAGAAATAGAAATGATTTCGAAGAACAAAGGCTCAATCTTTATGCTTTTTCTTCTTTTTATAAACCAACGAATAGCAATATTACCACACATATTTATGACTCATATTTTCAATCTTCCAATCAAAAGACAAGAAAATTCATGAGTCATATTATGTCACTGATTCTAGATAACACAACTAAACATAATTGAAGTTCATATTTGGCTGATGACATTGCTTTCTATTATTCCTATCTATTATCTTCTACTTATTCCATCAACAATAATAATTGCTTTAACATTATATGGTCTTAGTTGGATTGGTTTTCAATTATTTATTCATAATTAAACAATGAATTTAGTACAAATCGAACGAACATTTAGAATTGAACAATTATTAGAAAATACATTGAAAAAATTTGAAAATAAAGATTCAAATAATTATAAACAAATTGAAAATATACTTCAGTCAAAAACAACGAAATACATTCCAGCATCAGTTATAATTGATGCATATAAATTATCGGATAAAGACAATTACCTTCATGAAATTTTAACTGGCTGTGATTTATTTGTACCAGCTTATGCTGAACCAGAACGAAATCCTGAATTAAATGAACGTGTTGAAAGATTGAAAGCTCAACAAGCAAATCGAGAATATGATGAAATGACAAAAAATGTTAATTTTAATCGTTTACATCAAAATAAATCTACAGATTCATTTATGCCTGATATGAGATCTATGCAAGGACAATTAATAACTGTTGCAAATGTTTTCTTAACTATTGGTGGTGCATTTGTATTTGGTTATAAAGCAGTTGAATATTCTGGAATAAAAAATTTTCCTCTACAAGTATCATGTGGACTTCTCTGTGCATTTATTGTCGCTATTGCTGATTTGTATTTTCTTTTTAAACGTTTAAATACATTAGATTAAAAAGATTTGATGCAATTCAATGAATACGAAGTCATTCATTATAAAATTACCTTTTAGAGGCCATCGATATCATAATCGTGAATAGTACGATTACACATGATTATATGAGTAGATGAAAATGAATCGAAATATATAAAAAAAAGTTTTTTTGATTTTTATCTCAAGTAAATTTGAATCAGCTAGTTGGTTTTGTTTTGGGAACTTTTAATAATGTATGGAAATAAAAGATGTTCCTGCGTACTATCTTCAACATAGATAATTATCGAAATAAGAAATAAACATTAAACGAAGAGAATTACTAAATGCTTTATTTTTAGAGTAGATTATTGTATGTTCTATCATATAGTTGATGTTGAATATACAAATGTCTGTAATATATATGTAATGAATATAATTTTGTCGATTATAAATAGTAAAATGACTGACATCTATGTTGTTACTTTGAATATTAATTCTAGTTGGTGTTGCTTTTTATATAAGGAAAAGATATAAACAATGGATTCAATGATTCATCGAAATTTAGTTATTTGAGTTTGAGATAAGCTACTAACCATTTTGATTATTTGTAGTTTTAGAGAGTACAGAATTTTTAAAAAACCCAATTACACATATTTTTTAAATCGAAAATATTCTAATAATGGTAAATGAATAAATATTTTATTTATCTATTTACTAATTGATAATATTTAGCTTGTTCTTGTCTTGGGTGATCTTCACATTCCTTATCGTGTTAGTGGTTTACCACAAGAATTTCGTAAACTTTTAACTCCTGGTCGTATTCAACATATATTATGTACTGGTAATTTATGTACAAAGGAAACTGTTGATTATTTAAAAACTTTGACAGCTGATGTTCATATTGTTCGTGGTGATTTTGATGATGTTAGTTATTCTTGAATATTAGAAATAGATATACTAAAACTATTTAATAATTATTTAGAATCCAAATTTTGTCGATCAAAAAGTTGTTACCGTTGGTCAATTTCGAATTGGTCTCTGTCATGGCCATCAAATTGTTCCATGGGGTAAATAATTCATAATTTGTAATATGAATTAAACTTTTGAATATTTAATATTCAGGTGACATTGAAAGTTTAAGTATGCTTCAACGTCAAATGGATGTTGATATTCTAATAACTGGTCATACACATAAATTTGAAGCATTTGAACGTGACAATAAATTTTTTATTAATCCCGGTTCAGCTACAGGAGCATTCAATGCATTAAATAGGTTTGTTTTCGTTTATTTAATTTAATTCTTATTTAAACTATTTTTTGTTTCAGTTCAACGATACCTTCATTTGTTTTAATGGATATTCAACAAGGATCACTTACACTCTATGTTTATCAATTGGTCAATGAAAAATTTACTGTTGAAAGACTTGAATATCGAAAAGCTTAAAATTTCTATTTTTATTTTCTTGATTATTATGTGATTTATTCTTTTTTCCTAGTCTGTCTTAAAAAATATCTTTGCATTCATTTATGTTGTATTTCCGTAATTTATTTTTTTTATACATATATATTGATAGAAATCATATTTAAACATTGATCTATATTTCTTCTTTTATCTTATTTCTAATAGATAAAGAAATCTAATGTTAAAAGATTCAAAATTTTCATCACATCTTCTTCATTTATCACAATTACAAATTATTAATCATAAAACTTTGGATGAATATCGAGATCGTTTAAAAACTTATGAAGTAAATTTATATTGTTAGAAACAAAAATATGAAACTATCTGTTGTTTTTTTTTTTAAATAAGGATTATCTTTGGTTTGGTAAACCTGAGAAAATCTCCGCTATTGAATGCGCACGTCGTGGCTGGGCATGTCAAGCGAGTGATTCAATTGAATGTATGAATTGTCATGCACAAATTTTAGCTCAATTACCAAGTGTTCTCAAAATAGATGAATGTAACTATTTTAGAACAAAAAAAATGTCTATTTTCTTGTATTGAATATTTAGATACAGAATCTATAGAGAATACAGCTCGATCATTAGTTGATTCTCATCATCGTTATTGTGTATGGAAATTTATGATTATTCCTGAGTCAATTATTCAATTAACAGATATTTACTCGAATGAAACAATAAATAAATTTATACAAGAAGCAGAAGAATTTTTATCACAAATAAATCAAATTGATATTGTTGGTCAATTGAAAACAGTTCGTTTTATAGATTTAAATATTCGAAAGACGATTTATTTTTATGTTTTAGTTATTTCATATTGAACCCACAGATTTTGATCTTTTATCTAGTACACATTTAAACGATTCACGTTTATTATCTGCATTTAAGATTGTTGTTTTTTGTTGGAAACTTAAAAATTCATTATTAACTTGTGATAAATGTTGTCGAGAAATTCATATTGATATAAATCATCTCGTATTCGATCCAATTCTATCTCATCGTGCTTGGTGTCCTGTTTTAAAAAATAATCAATGGAAAAAACGAATCGAACAGATTGAAAATATTCTACATGAAAAATCTCGGCATAAACTTGAAGAAATAAAAACAACACATGACGTAAAAATATATTTAAATAAACAGAACATATTTCTTATCGAATTTGTTTTTTGTCTTTTAGCAAACAGAACAGATTCTTCCTGATATAATCTCAACACAAAATCTTTTCCATGAATTAATATCAAGTAAAGAATATTACCGTTCATGTGTACAAAGTACATTTGTTGATAATACATCAACATCAGATGATATGGATCATTCAACGAAAAACTCCATGTCAACATAATTTTTTTTTGTTGTATCTCTCTTTTTTGTTGTTCTAATCTATTGAGCAGATATAAATATATTTATAAATAATAAATAGCCAAATGTTTATTCTGAAGTTCTAGACAAAAAAAACTAATGTCGACAAGTGATAAACGATATTTTCAACATACATTACATTATTTTCCTAGTGTTGAAAATGATGCATCACGTGTTACATGGGCTCATGCTGTTAATAGTCGAGAAAAACTTGAAGAAGCACTTAAAAGTGAGTGTGTGTGCCTATAGATCATAATCGGACAATTATGTTGTTTATCATTAGGTCCATTGATGTTTATTGAAGCTGACATTTTAATCGGTTCATCATCTCCTAGTCCTATTATGGCACATCCACCACATACGACAAGTGATTTAACATTTTCAGAATTTCTTAAAGAAATTAAATCAACAAGTAAAGGTTTAAAACTTGATTTTAAAGATATTAATGCATTACAGCCGTGTCTTCATGAACTTGAAACACAAAAAGATAATGTTCGTTAATTAAAATTTATTTTTTGTCAATCTTAAATTAATTTTTTCTAAATTTTAGATTAATGGTCCAATTATTCTTAATGCTGACATTGTACGTGCAAATCCTCAATGTGCTCAACCCATCGATGCTCAACGTTTTCTAAGTGAAAGTCTTGCTTTTGCTTTTCGTGTAATTCCTCAATTAATGATATCATTTTCACTTGGTTGGACAACAATCTATGATAGAACAAGCAATTCTTATACATGGTCAAGTGTTATTAATATGTATCGAACAATAACAAAAAATGATAATTATTCGCTATTTAATTTTGAAATAACATTTCCTATACGTCTTTCATTAGCACTTAATTCATTTGAACAACTTCATTGGCTTGCAACCGTAACAAAATCAGGTTTAACATTTTGGTCACCTATTGATGAAGTTGAATATACAAATGAAAATTTAATTCGTTTATCAAAATTTCGTGAACATTTTAGTCGTTCATTAATTTATTATGATTTACCATCACCATTTGATAGATGGATTAATGAAAATATTTCTAAACCAAATGAAAAAGATATATGTCCATCAATGAAAGATCATTGGCATACGACAACAGGTCAAGAAGATGATGTCTTAGTATCAGATTTTAGTGCTGTATTATTAAAATCGAATGTATTTTTACGTACAAAACAAACATTTGATTCAACTGTTGATTGTACATGGTCAGGTACAATTGAATTTTTATCTGATGCATCATCACAATCACAAGCTGTTCTCTGTTATCTCGCTGAAACTGAACATACATCAAAAGCAGGTAAATTTTTAATTTGATTATTTTTTTTGATGATATAATATATGTAAGAAATATTGATTTTTTAGGAATGACAATAACAATTTCAAAAACAGGTTCAGTTGAAGTTGTTTATGAAAATTCTCAAGGTTCATCACAAAGTGATGAAAGTCTGGTTTTTCCAAGTTATGCATATGCATTTCGTATTAAAGATTCAATATCAACAATTCATATTGAAATTTCATCACTTCATATTGAAAATCTTTCATCATTATCATCTACTCCAACTTCTATTGAATTAACTGTATTTCTTGATACAAATCGTCGACGTATAGCATCTTCAGATGAAGATAAACATTTTCATGCTGCTGTTATGGGACAAAATATTGAACATATGTCATCAACGAATCATATTCCAAATGGTGGTATTATATTTTCTCGTCTACGTCTTACGCAAGAATTAATATCGACAGATTAAATGTAAATAATTGCTCTAGTCATTCACGTATCTTACTTTCTTTTTTTCATTATTAAAACAAAATGTCTTTTAACAGTATTTCTTAATCTTGAAAACTAATGATTGATCTTTAAGTAATAAAAAAGCTTTAAACAATTTATTATGAAATAAATGAATCTGTACATATTACATTCTCTATTTAGTGCCCATATGTTAATATTTTATATTAGTCAATAATGGCAGTCTTCTTTTTTTCAGCTTTCTTACGTAATGGTTCATGATGATTAGTAAAATAATAATAATTTCCTTCGGTAGCTTTATCACCTAAGCAAAATGTTAAATTCAAACGCCATCCCCCGGCTGGCCATGACAAACCATGTAAAGTTAATGTATCTAATTTAGTTGATATACTTTCATGAGGGTCTAGTACAGTTGGTTCAACATCACGTGCTTGACCATGACCAGGAAAAAAATGATTACCTGCATCTGTCATAACGAATACACTTTCTTCCCAGAGAATTCTTTTTGAGTGAGTATCACGTAATAATGCAGGAATTTCAATAGGTCGATTACTTTTATTTGTTACTGTTAGTTTGAAAACACCTATGATAAGACGATGAAATGAAAATGTAAATAGGAGATATTTTATACATACCATCACCATCTGGATTTTGATATTCGTTTGTATGAGTAGCTTTGACAGGTTCACATGAAAATAAAATATCATCTGTAGTAATAAGTAATGGCCGACCAGTTATTGCACATTTCTCATTATTAGCAAAACATTTATTATTGTACCATTTGATATGTTTGGCATGTGAATATTGCCAAGGACTTTCATACTGTCCATTCCGTTGTTTATTCCAACCTAATGGTATTTTTGATGAATGAAGTAATTGTTCAATAGTAGAATTATCTAATTCAACTAGTGTATTAATATGATGTCCATCACTTAAACATACAAGATAAGTTAAACCAACTACCGGTTCTTTGACTTGTTTTTGTTCTCGTTCATCTGATATTGTTTCTGAACCATTAGGATTTTGAATAATTCTGTGAAGAAATTGACCCGCACCATGTTGATGATAACTAAAGTCTGTTGTAGAGACAGAACCACGTAAAGGTCGAATATTTTGTAATCTTAATTTATAATGATTAATTGGTGGTAAAGAACGTGTAGAAATACCAGGAATAACATCAGTTAGAGTACCAATAAATGCAATTGGTGTTTTTGTCAAATATTCAATTGCTTGTTCTTTACTTAATACCATATTTTCTGCAACGAAAATAATATGATAAGACGAGTATTTATATATGCATATCCTTGACAAAAAAAGAAGTTTATGAATCAGAAACTATCAAATATACATATTTATATATATGAATCATTATCTTACAATTTTTAGAGGCGTAATGGAATTAATAAATGGTAGAAAAATGCTTTGTTTTTTCAATTTATGTATTTGTAATCAAAACATTAATGATATAATAAATGCCTTTAGAATCCATTCATACTCGAATAAAACTGGAAAAATATATTAATATGAAATATGAGTACTTCAAGAATAGTTGGTCCTTGATGAATTCTATATGCAATTGCTTGTGATAGTATATATTTTATGAAAGATAACAAAGCAAGATAAATTTATTCTAAACTTATTTATGAAAAAAATTAATACAATAGTTCACTTTTTACATGTTTTCTCACATGCCAGTGCTGATCGAAAATTATTTTTATTTCCTCGACAACCGGTATATATAAATGATTTACATTTGTTTGTTTTTGAATCATAATACATTCGTAATTTTGATTGTTGACATAAACCAATATTTTTCGGTAATTTACATAATGAAGGTTCTGAAAAAGAAATAATAAGACATATTCAATTAGCAACGTTTATCTACTCACTTTTTGATTTCTTTTGTGAAATTTTCATTAAATATTTTACTGGAATAGTGTCTGTCTTAAATGTCGATGATGAACAAATTTCTGAATACAGAAAAATTAAAAATGCATTAAAATAAATAAATCATCTACATACCAAGTATAATGCATAGTATTATCGTTAGGAGTATTATACGGATTAACATAATGCTTAATCGTTTGAGGTTTATTTTGTGTTATCGTTAGTCGTTTATTATATATTTATGAGGTTGGCGAATATAGAAAAATTTGTTTCTCGGCTTTTACCGATATATCATATGTCCTTAGTTGTTTTTCTTTGTTCGGTGTTGCCGTCAATCAAGTAAGGATTGATTTCTGTTGACACTAGTGTAGAATAAACTTCAACAAGAATAATATTGCAATTAATATATTTAAGATGAATACAATATGTCAATCATTATCAACGGGAGACAAAAGTTAATTAGAACACCTACTTGTCAAATTTTTGTGAAAAACTTTTGAATTATATTTTGTAGTTTTATTATGAATCAAAAAACACAAAGCAGACTAACTAAAAAAATAATGTTTTCGTTATTCATTGGTTGTGCGTTTTAACGCGGATTTTTCATTAAGATAAGCTTCTATATATCGATTAACTTCATCAGGTGCATCTTGTTGTACCCAATGTGATGCATTTTGAATTTTCTTCAGACAAACATCTGAACAATAGATTTTACTAGCATCAGCAAGTTCTTCACCTAATGCTCCATCTTTACAACCCCATATAATTAATACAGGTACATTTATTTTTTTTTCTAAATCATCTCTCGGATGTCTGAAGAAAGCACGATAATAATTTATTGCTGCAGTTGGTGTTCCTATAAATTATATGAGATAAATAGATAATAGAAATGAATTAATTTAGTAGTTGACCTTTTTGAGAAAATGTATATTTAAAAACTTCAAGATCATCTGATGTCATATTATTTGTATTTATCAAACCCATTGGTTTTGTACAAAAGATTTGTTTAAAAAGCGCAAGATCATTTGATTGAAATAATAATTCAGGCATAAATGGTACTTGATAGAAGAACATATACCTAATATAAAATAATTCTATATAAACAAAATCATATTTTTGTAGAAATAATAAAATAACCATGATTTTCGAAGTTGTTTCAATGATAGACTATCACGATAGGCACCTGGATGTGGGGCATTCAATATAATCAGTTTATCGATTAAATTAGGATAACTAGTAAAGAAAAAATTAATTAATGAAAAAATAAAATCAATATACATACAGCATAGGAACTACCCATGCAATCAATGCTCCCCAATCATGAGCAACTAAAATACATGATTTGTAACCTGCAAATATCAAAAAAGAATATATGAACAGATTAGATTATTCATTCTAACCAAGCGCTTCGACAAGATCAGCAATATCACCCGCTAATAGATCAATTTTATAATCTTTAACATTGGCAGGTTTTGAACTAAGACCATAACCACGTAGATCAAAAGCAACAACTCTTTACAATAAATAATAATTAGTATTTTTAAGATAATTATTGATTAATTTACCGATAATTTTTTGAAAAAAATTTCATTTGATATCTCCATGTATACCAACATTCAGGAAAACCATGAACAAATAACATTAACGGTTGATCTGATGTACCTTTTGATACATAATGAAGACTAATGCCAGATGACTAAAAGATTATGAACTTTTATGAGTCATATTGGTAGAAGAAAAACAACTTGCTTTTAATTTAATCATATCATGTTTTCCATAGATAGGATCCATTGCTTGTGCTGGTGGTGTTGCTCGTTCAACACGTCGGAAAAATTTGCTTGGACCATTATAAATGAGAAGAAGAACTGCGGAAAATGTTCCTAATGTACCATAAAATAATGTAAGAACTATCTTTCCAACCACCATCAATATCTGCGTATGAATTGGTATCGAATCCATTCAAAATAAAATCTAAAAGAAGTAATATAACTATCAAATACTTGCATTATTTTTTAGAAGGTCGAAGTCTATGTAAAATATCTTTGAGTAAATAGTTATTGAAGAGAAATGTTATATGACAAAAACATGCCGAGATATATACTTTTTAAATATGATATAAGCGTTTTAAACGACATCTATTGGTAACTATCAATGATTTGATTTTATTAAATTTTGGTTCGTTGACAATCGAAAGAAGAGAAGAGTAGTAATAATAATCAGAGCAATATTTCTTTAGATTATTTGATCGTTTTTTTTTATTAAAATTAAATAATATGCGACGTAGTCGACCACGTTTTCCACCTTGGCGTCAAAATCGACCACCTTATCAACATTCGTATCGGTAATTAAAGATTTTATTATTATTTGTTAAAATAAATTTATTTGCATCTTTCATTAGACCTCCATTTTCTCAACATCAGTTTCAACAGAATCAATCAAGTGATGTCTTTGATTTCTTAAATGTATATGTCACAATATACTTACTTCTTATAATATATAATTTCTTTTTTTTAGTTACCTGAAGCATTTCCATCGATAAAACAACTCTTCGATGATCCAATATTAACTGCAGTTAGATAATTATCGTTGTGTTTATTTAATAAATCTTATTTTGTTTAGATTATTATGGAACGTATTCAACAAATAACACCAGCTGCAGCTGATAGCTTTGCTTTAATGAATTTTGGTTCAGTTATTCGACAAAAACTTGATATACTTGTTCTTTCACCAAGTTCATTTACTGCTTGTGTACGTTATTTCTTGTACAAAAACTTATATATCTATTTTGTTTTTAGCAAGTAAGTGAAGTTCGTGATGTTGGTTCATATAAACATAATACAATAATCAATCCACCAATTGGTTCTCAAATACCTCTTACATCTGATCTTGTTGTAGTTCTTAAAACACTTCCAACAAGTATATATAAAATATAGATTTTTTTTCTCTATAAACTATACTTGTATTTAGGAGAAGCAATAGATCAATTAGGCAATCGTTTAAAACAAGATCTTCAAAATGAAATCGAATGTAAGTATTCTCATTGTTTTCCAAAAATATCAAAAAAACATGTTTATTAATAGTACTTTCAATTCGTTCTACTGATTATGGTCTTTCACTTGAAAATGGTAACATGGCTGTACATGTTTTGTTAACAACATTACCAACAAATTGGCAATCACTTGATTCATCATTGCATTTAGATCGAACAATATGTAAACAAAATTTTTATGCAATAAAACATGCAAAATGGGTTGATGAAGTTTGTATTCATCCATCAAATAAACTTCTTGTTCGTTTATTAAAAGATTTACGACAACGTTTCAATGGTCTTGAACCACTTAATCCATGGTTAATTAATTTACTTGCTCATCATTGTGTAACAAATAATAATAATTCAACAGAACAATTACCTCCTAGTTATGCTTTTAAGTAAATATAACATCTATGAATTAATTTTAAATTTTATTTTCTAATATTTATAGACGAGCATTACAACTTTTATCAAGTGGTCTATTTTTACCTGGTTCAAATGGTTTATATGATCCAATTAATGATACATATACAAATTTATCTCGACCAAAACCAATAATGACGTTGGAAGAACAAGATCGTTTGTGTTATACAAGTCAAACATTATTACGAGCACTAGCAATACATCCTAAATATGTTCTTGGTACTGAAAATGGACCAGATATATTTGCTGGACCTTGTGAATTAAATGGTGTTATGTTTATTGCTAATGAACCAATTGTATTTAAAGATCAATCAAATGGTCATGCAATAGATGATACTCAACAACAAGCAATGTTTGCTGAAGTTAATAGTTAAAGTCTAATTTGCTATCTTATTGTGCGTTTAAATAAAATGTATGTTGTTTAGTAAAAGCAATGATAGCTTATGTCTTAACTAACGTTTTTCATATATAAGATAATATAGATAAATATTCTTTGATTTTGATTCTTGGTAAGTATGATTATCTCATCTATTGCATTTTTTTCAGATTATAATGAGTGAGAATGACATTCCTACTAGTGAATATCGTTTTCAAGCGATTGATAAAAAATTTGAAAGTATCGATGGTAAACAAAATCGAGATCATTTAATTAAATGGTAAATAATTTTATATAATTCAATTAAACAAATATGAATTTATAGGGGTATGCGTGGAAAAATACGAGCAAATATGTATATTTTTGATCAAACATTTCCTGAATATAATGCTAAAAAATTTATTTTGGTAAATTTGATTAGATTAATATTTCGTTGTATATATCTTATTCATATATAATAGGATTTTTTCAAAGATCCTAATGTTCTGAATACATTGAAAATGTTTACTAAAGCAGGTGAATGGCAATTACTTGGTCAACCAGCTCATGATGTTCGTATTGAACAATTAAATACAAATATTCTCTCATTAGAATTTTTTGATCGTTTATTTAATAATAAAATTATACGTGAACAAGGACATATTAAAAAATGTATTGAAGAATATAAAGATGAATTTATTATCTCGGATGAACTTCGAAAAGTAGAGTTTTGATTTTTGAATAAATTCAAAAGATATTTTTGTTTTGTAGGTTTTAATTATGGATGAATTTGATAGTTATGATATATTTTCAGATAATGATCGAAAAGAATTTATATTTCAGTATGAAAATAGATTAAAACTTTTATTTTTGATCAAACCATATATATGTTTTTCTTTTTAGTTTATTTAAACATTTTTGTTTGGGTGGACAAGTTTGTCGTAAGTTATGCGTTTGTAAATAAAAAGTAGAGAGAATTTTGTTTTTTTCTCTTGATAGAATATGAAGATGATGTTCAACCTTATCTTGATGTAACAAAATCTGTTTATAAAGAAATAATTAGTGTTCAAAAAGATGCTGAATCTCAAACAATTCAAGTTGTTTCACCTGTTTTTAAAATTGAAGCATTGGTAAATAGATTTTATACAGAAATATCTTACTAATTTTGTTTTCTCTAGAATGAAAATGGTAAAAAATTTTATCCATCACGTACAGCATATGAACAAGATTTTGCTTATATAATTATTGATCCAATTAAACGACATGTTATTATTTTATCAAATTTTTATGAAGGACCTTCATTTTTTGAGTGAAAAAAACAACAACAAATAATTAGTCTTTATTGCATTCTTATCCGTCCATACATTTTATTGTTTTTGTTTTTCAATATAGGAATGAATTTGTTTAACTAATGCTTTTGGTCGTTGAGGAAGTGTATCAAAATCACAAGCATATAAAAAAGTAGAAGTGTGTAACATAGTTTGTATCAATTTTTCAATTATCCATAAATCAAATGTTGCATGTTTATTAGTATTATCACCTGTAATTCGTCTTTGAGCAATTATATATAATAGTTTATAAAGTGAAATAAAATTCATTCCTTCATTTGCTTGAAGTATTACTTGACAATGTTCATACCAAGTATCGCTCATTAGAGAACGACAATCTTCGATTCGATGTTCAATATCATCAAGTGTTAAACATAAATGTTTCCATATACGAAAAATATTAAAAGCATTAAACCAATTATGATTAATTGATATTGTATAACCAATATTTGTTACATCATGATACCATTCTGATGGTACAAATACTATATCACCTGGTTCTTGTATAAATTCAATAGGATATGGTTTAGAAAAACACCATCGTTTTCGACCACAAATATTTGCTGACCATGAATATGTTCCAAGAACATCCATATGCGATGGTGTACTTGTTCCATCACCACCCATATAAACAAAACGAAAATCATCTTCATTTTCTGCAAGACATTTTTCATTAAGCCAATCAGATTGAAAATAAATTGGAATAGAATAAAATAATGGTTTTGTTTCATCAGACATTTTTTGTAAATGCCAATCTTTACAATAATATTGTGCTGTTGTATCATTATTACGCCACAAATGAACGAATTCATCAAAACGCATTGTTAATTTATTGTCATCAGAACCATATTCAGTTACATTTGATGAGCATTTTGTTACAGGTACTATCATTGAACCATATAAATTTATTAATCGATCAAAATCAGGTTTTGTTCGATCTTCACTTAACCATTCAGCAATACATGCCCATTGGTTCATAAGACCACAATTAGCTGTAAATAATGCTGGACGATTTTTAAGAAAACATTCCCGAATAAATGTTTCATAGCTTGGTGGTTCATCATATCGAACAAGACCATATTCACTCTCATCTAGATTTGTTATCCAATCTTTTGACATAAGTTCATCGTATATATCAGACTGATTATTATTCATCTCGAAAAAAAAAATCTGCTTTGCACGTCATCAGTATAAATATAAGAAAAAGAAAAGGAAGGCACATACATACATACATACACAAATATTATATATATACAATAAAAAAAAGAAGAAAGTTAGATATGAATTTTATTCACTATCATCCCATCGTGATGATTCATCATCATTTTCTGATTCAGATTCTGGACGGATCTTATCACGACGATATTTGGCTGCTTGTTCCATAATTGCCATAACATTAAGTGATGTTGTTTTTGTTGATACTACCGCTTTCTTTTCTTCTTCTTTCTTACGATTATTTAATTGAATACCTTTTTTGATTTCATCTAATAAATCAGAATGAAGATCTCGATTAATATAGGGACGTTTATCTTGAATTAATGTTTCTGATGTAATAGAAACATTGTTATTATCTGAACTATTTTTAGCTGCTGTTGGTACATTGGTCGATAAAGGTCGCATAACAAGTGATTGAATTGTTGTATTTGGTAGAGGTGGTGCATGAGGAATATTCGATGACATCAGAAGTGGAGGAGGTGGTGGTGGTGGCGGCGGTGACGGAGATTGTTCAATAAAATCGGCTGGTGGTGGAGGTAAACTATCAAGTTCAGAAATAGTTGCTAATGTAGCCATACCCATATTCTATAAAAAAAACATTCATCAAAAAACAAATAGAAAAGAAATTCATACTGGTGGAGGAGGTGGTGGTGGTGGCGGAGGACTAGCAGATGGTCTTGTAATTGTTTGTTTCATTATTAAATGTTGTGACATATGATTTGTTGGTTCAAATTGAGACAATAATGGTGGTGGCGGAGGCGGTGGTGGTGTTGCTGGAGCATATCGATTAATAGCTGACGAATGAATTGTAAGTCGAGGTGATTGTTCTGTATTATATCCGTTTACTGCATGAGATGATGCTTCTGGTGTACTTGTACTAAAATTTATTGTTATTGATTGTTGTTCACGTGCAGATGACGATGATGATAAAGTTGGACTTCCATATTGCACTAAATCTGAATTATAATGTCGATGACTATTATTTGGATAATTTGATTGTGATCGAACAGTTCCATGAGCTAATTGATCGAAACCATTTTGATGACGTATAAATTCTTGAGGACTTCGATATTGTTGTTGTTCTTCAGATGTCTGTCGAATAAGACGAGATTGTGAAGATGATATTGGGTTTGTAGCATAGATAGATTCTTGATAATGTATTTGTTGTTGTTGATATCCTTTCTAAAACATATATATATAAATAATTAGATTCCATATTGCTTTTGTAACTAAATCCTACCGGTGATCGATGTCGTTCACTTTTACCAGATCGATGACCATGATGATGATGTTGTGGAGATTGTATCATTGATTGCATCCATAGATTAAAAAAGAAGGAAGGATCTGTATAAAATTTCATTGAATCACGACCATCATCACTATAAAAATGAATTTTTTTCATAATAAAATAGATCGAAAATTATACAAACAAACCGATAAGGATTTAGTAGATGAAGTGCAGGTGCTGGTTCAGCTTGTTCGTAGAGAAAATGAAGAGATTTCGGCATTGTTGCACGATTAACCACTTGTTGATCGATACGAGTAACACTAACAAATGGTTTTCGATTGTTAACATCTTGAATAGTTACTTCATCAATATTGGAATCTAATTCTGTTACTTTATGTTTAAGTCTTTCAATTCGTCCATGTAATGCTTCTGTACGTTGAAATATATGTCCAGCATCAGCTATTAATTCATCGAAAAGATCTTGTGCATGGGCACTCAATGAACTTAATTGTCGAATCACATTTGCAAAAGTATGATTCGCAACACATTCAAGTTCATTTGGAATATCTTTTGGAATTTGTACTTGACTCAAATAAATTGGTTCAACAGTCCGTTTATTAAACGGCATTTCATTTGAAGATTCTATTTCTTGCTTGACCGATAAAGAAGAAAAAAAATGTTTATGTCATTCAACGCTTCTATTCGTCTCCTCCAATCATATCTTATTTTTGATTTGTATATTTCTATCCAATAGAATTTAGTATGAATTATCTGAGATTATTCCTATTATAATTAAATATGTATCGAATATTAAAGACAGTTCGATTATTACCATCTTCAATTGTTATTCGATTGAATTCAACAAATAAAATTCCTATACAAAATTTAGCAACTATTGATAATGATGATGAAGACGATGATATTAGTTCCAAGAAAATCACGTCACAAAAAGATTATATATTTGCTGATTCTAAGTCATCACGATTCAAAGAAAAAAATAAACGAAAACACAAACAATGGGTTAAAGAACTTGAACAACGACAAATTGTTCCAAAAACACCATTATCATCATTTATTAAAGAAAAGAAAATAATTCGGTAGAATAAATTTAGTTTATTGTTATATTTCGAGACTAATCAATTGTAATTACTTAGTGATACATATGTTACATCAGATGGAATTGTGCAAGAAGATAATTTTCAAATCAATTTTGATACTGATCTTGACGAAGATGAACAAGATAAAGAACCGGATGAACCAATATCATTAGCTGTAGATGGACGTCGATATCCAATATGGTATTTTGCAAGTAAATTAAAACAATTGGCATCACAAAATAAGGTTAGATTATTTTTAATATTTATAAAACTAAAAAAGATTTTTGTTTAGGTTCAAGAAACACTTGATTATTTCTATAATGTAATGATGGATAAAGAACGAATTGCTCCGAATCTTTTTTGTTATCAAGTAGTTATTGGTATTTGTGCACGAAATGGTTATTTAACACAAGCATTTGATCTTTATCGAGAAGTAATTTTGTTTTCAAAGTAGATAAATAAATAAATATTTGATTTAGATGAAAGATCGAGGTTATACAACAGTCGATTCTCGAAAGATGACTAAAATCTTTACATTACTTGCTAATGCTTGTTATCGTGCATCAGATAGTAGTATGGCTATTGAATGTGCAACACAATTTTTAGATGAAATCAAATCGAAAGGATTTCGTATAGAATATCGAACCTATAATGCATTCATTGCTGCATTTGGTAAACATGGCCAACTTAAAATGGCATTTCAACTCGCTGATGAAATGACTGAAGTTGGTTTTATACCAAATGAAGATACGTATGCATCATTATTAATTGCATGTCAATCAGAAAAAAATGCTGGTTTTAAATATGCAATTGAAGTAAGACTAACAAAAGCAGATTTTGAAAGAATTACAAAATTTAAAATAATATAGATTTGGCGACGAATGCTTGCTTTTGATATTAAACCAACTCCATTTCATTTTGGTCTTTTACTTAATATTGCATGTCATTGTGGATTAGGATCACAGGAATCAATGCATAATTTACTTTTTCCACCACTACCTCAACAATTTCTTATCGATGAAGAAGAGGCGAAAGATAAAGAACAACAAAAATATCGTGGACCTTCATTTCTTTCTTCTATTAATACATTTGACCAAATACCATCAACATTCAATGATGAGGACAAACAATTAATTGCTTCCTCTCAAAATAGTTCAACATCATCAGAATTATCTTCTGAATGGTGGCAAGATCCAGATGATGTTCGAAAAGGACATTCATTATCAAATCATTTACGTCCATTTAGTAATGCAAATATTCTCAAACCAAATATGTCATATGAACAACCAAATCTTATACATCTTCGAATGCCTTCTTCATCTGCTGAAAGACTCATGTTATTAGGTGGTATTCCTGGTGTATTAAAACATATGCAAGAATGTAATGTAGTACCTAATCACATCATCTTTAATACACTTCTTAATGTAAATAGATATCTTTATGAAACTAATAAAATATTTCTTTTTTAATATTTAGCTGATTCCATCTGTAACTGAACATGAACAAGCACTTATTCATGTATCAAATGTATGTGAAGTGAAACCGAATATTCAATTTTATAATGTTCTTATTCTTCGACGATTTCGTCGAGGAGCTAAACAAGAAGCATTGGTAATCATTATTAATATTTGTTTTTTTCAACATATTTAAAAACAAACTCTTTTAGCAAGTACTTGATCTCATGCGTGAACAATGTTTATCACCTGATGAATATACATTTTCAGCATTAGCAAAAGGATGTATGACTAAATCTGATGCTGAACAATTATTCAATGAAATGAAAGTAAACTTTACTTTTATTATTAAATATAAATATATATATATATATATATATAGGATCTTAATTTAAACCCAAATCAAAAAATTTTTGAAGCAATACTTAACAATGCCTTTCATCGTACAAATTTTCCTTTACTTACATTGATCTGTGAATCATATCAAACGTATAATTTACCGGTGAATCAAAGATTTATTGAACGAATGGAAAATTTTTTATCAGAAATTCGTTCAAAAATACTTACAATGGTATAAGTGATATATTTAAATCTTATTTTTTTTTTAATATATTTTCATTTAGGAACATGCTAATGTGAATAATGATGAATATCAATTATTAAGTTCATCATATAATCGTTTTCAAAAATTCTATAATCGATGGTTACATGAAGTACCATATAACAAACGTTTTGATCAGAAAATATCTTTTCGTTTCGATAAACCAGATTTGAAAAAAAATAAATAAATATAGTATCGAAAAAAGATGTGTTGTTTCAAGTTCAAAAACAGTATGAACTGTTTCACCAAGTGTTAAAACACATTGAGTAAGTTGTGTTGTAGAATAATATGAAGCATAATAAGCAATAAAAACAGATTCAACTTCAATACTATTAATATAAGATATAACTGAATGTCCTGATTCATCTTCTGATAAACGACTAAGATAATGTTGTAATAATCGATTAGTTCCTATTTTATATTGAACATGTAAACGGATGTGGGTGCGGGCGTAAGCGAGAAGTAAATATAACACCCACACCCACCCCTAATCAAGCTAACGAAAGTTCCAATGAATTACTGTAAATTGATTCATCTGATGGATATTCAAATTTTGAACTGTGACAGGTCAACTGTCGTTGAACATATTCCGCTCTTATAAATAACGAATATAAAGGTGGATGTAAATGTAGACATGGAAGTGAATAGAAAGAGCAGACACCTACAGCCACACTCCATACCCTGTTAATAAATCAAAAGTTACTTCTGCATGAATAAATTGTTTTACAACTGAGTAGTTTTCTTTTTACGTTTCACAATAATAGTTTTATTTAAAAAGAATAAAATGAACAAAAATCAAAGAGAAATACAAATACAAATCGATCTATTTAGTTACTAGTAGGATTTTTGTGATGAGAATTTGATGGCCGAGAACTAGACGAATCAAAGTTGTCTTCGTTGTTGTCATGATGCAAATTCTTAGGATGGCTAGGTTGACACGATTGATGTTCACCATGAGGCTTAGAATGCCAAAAAGTATTACTGAATTCAAAAAGTTTTCTTTTCATGGTTTGGTAGAAACTATCTGAATGTTTTTCAGTAACTTGACGTCTCGATGACATTTGATTGCGTAGTTCTTTCCTTAGGTCTTGTTGCATCTTAATGTGATCAGTCAATTGTTTTATAGCATCTGTGTTCCGATTCTGTTCTGATTTTTTGAGTTCTTCCATGGTTAAATTGTATTCAGCATTCAAATTTTTCATAGTTTCATTAAACAGTTCATCACTATCTATAATATCAAATTCTGATTTACTTGTTGAGGTAAACCGCTGCTGTGATGATGGTTCATCCAGATCTAAAGTTGAATCTGAATTTAGGTTGAGTTTTTCTTGTGTTACATATTCAGTCGGTTGAGATAATGGTTGACCCAGATTTGAATTTGAATCTAAAGTTGAATTGAAATTCTCTTCTGTTTCATCTTCAGTCTGTTGTGCCAATAATTGATCTTGTCGATATTTACTTTCCTTTTTTAATCGAGAAATTTCATCAGCTAATAATTTAATATCATGTTTCTTTTTGTGAACATTGGGCTCACATTCTGCTATTGCATCACGTAGAAGATTATGAATCTTGTTTTTACTTGTTTCTGATGTTGCCTCTTCTATGAAGTAAATGTGAGTTGTCTCTATATGAGTGAGCTCTTGAAGTAACTTTGTTGTTTTCTTATCGTAATCAGAAGGTCGATTTGATGGAATTCCATTAATAATAAGAATCATTGAATTAGGTAAGAATTCATAAGCACCATTAATTCGCATAAAAGCAACTAAATCTTCGTCGCGTATTCGTCCATTGTTATTTCCAAAAACGAAAAGAACGATAGCACACGGATGTTGTTCAAATGCATTCATAATTTCCTGACGATTTTCATCAATTAATTTTTGATTCGCTTCAACCAGACCGGGAATATTTGCTACAGAATAGGTATGATTTCCAATAGCTGCCGACATATCCTTCCACTCTGTATGACGAGTGACGGATCGTACGGAGAATCTGCTTTCAAATGCTTGATCATCATTTAACAATCGGTTTGCTAAAAAGCTTTTTCCGACGCCACTGTTTCCCAATAGAATTAAGCCATATTTAATTTCGGATTCCATCAAGACTATTTATATCTAAAAAAAAAAATCACAAAGATCATAAGAGAAACACATTGCCTATTAGAACCATGGTTACAACTTTTTATTCTTAATAATAGATGAAACTAATGAATTATTGAATAAGCAAGAAGAAACAGCTTCTTGAACGAATTCAGACATTTTTTCAAGACGAGGTCGATCTTCTGATTCTGATATGATGAGGGTGTGGGTATGGGTGCTGTGTGAATACAGTATTCATACTCAACCACCCTTGCTATGTTATTCATTTCTTAGATCGAAAAAGGCATGAATATAGAAGAACATATATTTTTTATTTTCAAATAAAAACTTAATAGTGGTATAGAACATTGTGCATATAGATTATAAAAGAGGAAAAAAAAAGAAGAAAGAAAAGCAGCACAACAAAAATAAGAAAAAATGAATAACTACTTCAAGATATAAACATCACGACAAAACATAACTACCCCCCCCCTTTTGTCCAGTCGGTTGCGTCGTATGATTGGCTTGATTTTGACGATTTTTTAATATCTTCTATTTGTTCTCTGTCGTTGTTGCTCCGCTTGTATGTGTTTCAACTGTTGTTTCATGTGTCGAATCTCTGCCGCTCGCTTCTCTTCCATTTTCTTAGCTTCCTTAGCTTGTTGATCAATACTACGAGTCTAAAAAACAACAAAAATTCATACATAGAATCTATGATAACTAGGCATTATTGTTTTGGTACCTGATCAGCTTCAATTAAACCTGGAACATTAAAGATAGCATAATCTTGATCATTTATTGTAATCTCTTGAAATTCTGTTTCATGTGTAACAGATCGAGCAGAAAATTCATGTTTGAATGCTTCTCCATCGAGTAAAATATTAGCCAAGGAACTTTTTCCAACACCACTATTTCCAAGAATAATCAAACTACGCTTATCATTGTTATTTCTGGCCATATCTGAGACCAAACGAGAGAGCGTGTTATACGTTTAAACTATTTACTGAATAGATGTTGCGTATTTTATTATTTCCATGTCCTTATATACTCTTGTTATAGTGTAACCTCGATAGTGTAATATGTGATATGTTTTTACTTCTTTCTTCTTCCTTTTTTCTTCACATATTTATAGACATATGGTAATTCGAAGACAATAATATAATAGACGACGTGAAGAAACACTAACAACTCTCATCGGAATAAATAATATCATAGGGAAAAAAACAAGTTAAAGAGTTTAAGAAAGTATGAATTGTTATATATGTCTTATACTGTCGTTGAGATATATCTTTTATTTTTCTTTCCTTCTTCTTCTTCTTCGTCTCTCTCTCTCTCTCTCTCTCTCTCTCTCTCTCTCTCTCTTTTCGTACCGATGATATATATAATATATATGTATAGAATTTTTCCAAATGTTCTCTTACAATAGTGCTCAGGCTTTTCCCCATACCAGTTGTTGGATTTTTCCTGGTTTGTTCAGTGTATATATTGGAGTGTTTTCAAAAATAAAGCAGAAGTTTTAGTTTCGATTTTTTGTATCGATTTTCTCGCTAACAATATGTTTAATGACATTTTCTCCAACTTCTTATGATACACATGGGTGTAACAAGATAAAAACCATTGCTTGTACACGAGTTTAATACTTCTTTTTTTCTGCATTTCTTTCTTTGTTTTTAATATGTATATCATTATAATAACTCAAGTATTTTTTCAAGTTGCCTCGCCATTTTCTAAGAGCATTCATTATCTACCAAAAAACACCTCATTTTTTGCTTTGGCAAACCAATATTAGATGCCATTTGTAGCCACTCAAAGTCATTTAAGAAACAAAAAAATTGACTTAGATTACGCTTTGTCAATAAATAGTGAGGTTTTTGTCATCAACACGTTTTTATTCACTTTCCTAGTAGTATGATTGAAAAAAATGAGACAAAAAGAAAAGAAAAAAACGTAGGCCTCAATAATTAGTAAAAATGTAGAGACATGTAGTTTATGTGTGTGTAAGAAGATTTAACAAAAATATATGGTAAATAGAATCTTTTAGAAATTGATTAAATTTGCTTTGAAGTTTACAAATTGAAAATTATCAGTACTTGAAAAAATTTTCAGCATGATCAAAAATCAAGCAATATACTGATGATTTATAACTTCATTAAATGACATCTAGAGACGTGTGAGAGGAATATAGAAGACTTCAAGACTTCTAAAGGCTCTATGAGATGAAGGGTGAGTGTGAGTAGGGTTCGAGTAGGATTGTTATGCATACCCACTCACACTCTATCACATATTAATATTCGCCATGCTGTGACGAATAAGTATAATTCGAGTGAAATAAACCATAGCTAGATGAATATTTGTAATGTCAATCACCATTAGTATGTCAAAAGGGTGTGGGTGTGGGTGTGGGTAGGTGTAGGTGTGGGCAAGTGTAGGTATAGGTGTAGGTGAAGAAAAGGTGATCCTCGACTCATACCTACACTCAAACTCACAACCGTACCCACACCCACACCCACTCACACCTAAATTGTCGAAGTTTTATGAAAAGATTTTATGATTACTTTCTACTGAATTTCGAGTTTGTATGAACAACAAATTATGTTCATCTATATATATATTCTTGTGCTAAAAATAAAAAGTAATTACTCAAATAAATTTGCATCAATGGAAATTCTCAATGGCAAATCATATGTGTAAACTAATAGGTAAATCAATGATAAAGATTGCATTCATTGAAAGTTTTATTACAATACAAAAAATAAGTATTTGAAAACTAAGGTTACGAAGCAAAAATTGTAGTAATAATAATAGTTATTTAGATGATCGATACATATATATTTCTGAATTTAATTGTATGACAAGAATTTCTACTATTATGCAATATTACACAAACTTTTAATATAATTTAAATCAACTATTAAAGTACCATTAAAACCAGGAATAAAAGATAAATTTTATTATTTTCAGAATAGACAATAAAATGTTTGAAATCTTTTTGAGAAAAAAATAATCCATTTAGTTATGGAATTGTATTATATAAAAATTATTCGTCATTAAATAATTCATTCCAAAACCGTTTTAATTTAGGATTACGATTTCGAATAATAGCTGCTTGTTTTTCTTGTTGTTCTTCAACTTCAGTAATACAACATGTCTTCTTTCCACATATTTCAAGATGTGGAGCACATACCATACGACGACCCATTACTGGACAACATTCACTTTGTGCTCGACATACTTCCGCTTTATTTTTGCATGCATTTGATAATAAACCACTGAAATAAAATAA
>CAJNOI010000832.1:0-24955 GCA_905250115.1 Adineta steineri | reverse complement strand
TAAGTAATAAGTCACCCAATCTCTGCCATTCAGTGCCACCAGCTTGTTTTCGTATCCAGTCAGTAAGTGATCGTAGTTGCTGGTCATGATTTGACGTTAATTGTAATTCAACTTGATAAAGTTGATTATTATTATCCATTTGTGTAATTGTACTTACTCGGAAGACAGTATGCATTGACAAGAGCATTTCATCTTCTCGTCCAAAATAACTCTCGTCTTTAATGCAGGCAAATGGTGCTGATTTCAAGCAAGGATCAATGTACATTATGAACAAAATGCCCACCATGTCAGATTTCGTTGAAGCATCTCGAGCAAAACTGAGGGACACTTCTTTAACTTTACTCGTGGACAAAAAATTGTTAAATGACATAAGCCCACCTGCTGCTTTCTGAAGTTTTTCGAAATCTGACTTCATAAGACCTTGCCCTCGATATACTTTAAAAGACTTTCCATTATAACTACTGATCTGTTGTTCATATAACTGTTGAATTTGTCGATGTACATCACGTAGCAAGAAGCCCATATTAATGATTATATTGACGTCCAATATTCGAAGTGCTTGATTAAGCATTCTGTAGCTAAAACACTCGCGTGTATACCACCATATTGCTTGTTGTAGACGATAGTCACGTTCGAATTCATCAATAATTTGTAATTGAGTTGGATTGCCACTAAAAATTTTGTGGCAATAAGCTGCTAAGTTCTTGATCGCCTTGCGATCATAGTTGATATCAAGGAGAATGTCCTTGAGTATTTGTGTATACATAAAGTTTGACTCCAACTGGTTTAAATTATCAGTTGAACTCATTTCATTTATCATAAGAAAACTTACGGGAATTGAATCATGGTCACATTGCTTAACAGTCATTTGCAATGCGTGACATATTTCTTTAATGTTTGTATAGACACCTTTGATTTTTGTCCAGTTTTGTGTCCATCCTTGATGTCTGGATTCATCGCTAGAAAAGATGTAAATTGCATCTAACTGTGGTATGTCATGAATTGCAGGAACCAAATATTGGCCCAATGAATCGGATGTTATCAGGAACGCTTGTTCCTTGTCAATCTTATTGAGTACTTGGACGCATTGATTCGGTTCAGTGCATACGCTGACATCATTGATCACATTCTTCAACTGAGCCAATGTATCTTGACAGTCCTTGTTTGATTGATCGATGTTAGCATCTACCCACACGAGAAGGTAGTTTTCTGCCACACGTTGTCGTGGTTCGCCAGCATAATACGTTGTTGCTCCATAAGAGGATTTAAAGTTCTGTTTGGAAGGTTTTGGGCCCATGATACGTATATATTTATAATCGGACGATAATTCAATGTTGTTGAAGAGCTGAAAAATTGAGGATTAAGCGAAGAAACGAACACTGCTATTTATATGAGAATCAGATCTCTTTATCACAATGGTATGACATCATTATTTATTTTTTATGTTTATTACCATTACCTATAATAAAATCCTGTCCTGTGTATCACTCAGCTTATAACATACAGCAAATTGAGTAGAAAGAAAAAAAAAGAATTAATTTTTTTCTACTTTCTTCACAGATATGAGAGAATATCGTTACTAAAAATCCCATATTTACTCTGTAAATATGCGCGTCAACAGGCTCAGTGCATTTTCTCATGTTTTTAAATCGCATATTGAAATTACACAAGAAGAAAAGTCGAATGACCGTGTTCTTTTCTGTGAACGATCTATAAAATTTGCTCAATCTTGAGAGTGTAGGTGTGGATATTATTTCCATCTCACACTCACACCCACCGTAATCGATAAGATTTCGTTTATTTCAGAGCATAAAATCTGTAGATTGTTAAATTTTATAATACTCTTTATAGAAGTTATTATTTCATCATTATTTACAGTGATTATACTCTAACAGAGACCTTTGAAAAAAAGGATAGCTTTTTCACAAACTATTCTTCTTTAATTACTGGAATATTATCATCTATCGACTGAGTTTTTAGAGTTATCTAACGATATATATTGCGATATTTCCCCGAAAAAAATAAATGCGATACACATTCATGTATCATAAATCTTATCTACAATAACAAATATCGTGTCTTTCCGCGAAAAAGAAAAGATGTTAAAATAACGTCGTTTGTTGTTAGTCAAATATAGACTTTTCCTTTTTCGTCTTTTCATTTCATATTAATAAAAGTACATTTGTTTTCAACTTCCAACATCTACGACTGCATCCATGTCATGTATATTCAATAATCTTATGTCTGTCCTGTATGTGGGAATCACATATAGGACTAATTTATTATACGATCTATCAACTCAAATAACTTTTCAATATTAACTTGCATAAATTATTTAGATCATACATACACTATCAATGACAATCCTAATCTCAATACCAACTATTGTGAACGAGAGAAAACTTGTTAGATGAGCATTGAGACTTTGTTTTGCACAACCCAGTGCGTATCTAATATTTTAACTAGATGAATTCAACCGACTCCAATTATCCAGAGTAGCCTCTTGTAGATGAGTAGATTTTGAGTCATAACTGGACATTATCTTGTATAATATATAGTGTACTGATGCTATCTAGAATTCTCAAATACTCTATAAAACTCTTATCATAAATCTTCCAACAGAAGAGGACAAATAAATACACGCAAAATTCACATCTTATTATTAAAATCCAAATTGAAATCCTGAGATATAATATATGGAAAATGAAAATCAGTCATTTTAGGATCATTTTCTCTAAGCAAAAATTGGATAAAAAAAGAACAAAGATATATTATTGCAGTCATAGGCTTTTCTTTTTATCATGTATATTTCATCATAGTATATTCAATATGAACATATTGTTGCTTACTTGTATAGATTTTTCTAAAGATTATTACTATTCGATATTGATAACAATTATTTGTTGATTCTAATAAAGAATTCAACCCTAAATTAGCTTCTCATGAATTTACAAGAGATTCTATGACTAATTTTATGTTTCGAAATAATTAAAACATGAATTAGCTAAATAATTAATATATGATAGTTTGAAAACTCAATTTCGATAATATAAATTCTTAGAAATAAGAAAATGAAAGGCGGGTATTTGCTTTTTATGTTAATATCCACTGTCATTTCTTATTTACTATATTAAAGACAATGCTTGAAGTACTATTTAAGATTTGGTTTCATATATTCACTAATTATTGTTTATTATGTCAGTCAACATCGATTCTATATCGAACAAATTCTCGTGATAAGAATCTTAACTTAAAAAGAAGTTTATATATATTAAATCATGATGATAATCTTACAACTGATGTTATCACTAAACAAAATACGATAAATAAATTATTTACAAAAATAATTATTATACTTTTAATATTCACTGGTTTTGCTATATTAATAACAATTATTATTGGCTTAATTTTTCTTTATATTAATTGTAGTCGTCCATCAAGAATACACAAACAAATTCGTATAGAATATCTCGATTCTAATGAGATAAATAATTATTCAGATAATACATTGACATCATCAAAATCAGAACAATCTAGTTTTCAAGATATTTGATTATTATTACTGAAATAATATAATGATCTCATACTGTTATCGAAACAATTATATTGTGATGGGTTTCTTCTAGAGAATATTTATTTTCCATTTTGAAATTAAAAAAAAAGAGAGCTAAATTTTGTCTAAGAACTATCCTGATCATCTTTCAAATCAAACACACCATGCACACTTTCTTTCGTATTCTCATAAAATTGTTTCATTTTTTGTATTGGTGCTGGATCATAATCTTCATCGGTTTCTTCACTCGAAGAACTACTATCACTATCACTCGAACTTGATTCACTATCGCTTGAATCTGATTCACTTTCATTTGAATTTAAATCTTCTTCACTAGATGATGATGAACTATCAGTAACGGCTGGTGATGATGCTGCTCCTTGAGCATTTTCATTTGCTTCATTGATTTCTTCTTTTACTTCATCAGAATGTGCAGATTTTGCTGATGATAATAATGTTGCAGCTTCTTCTTCAACTATTTCAGGTATAGATTGAACTGGTGGTGAATGAGTAGTTGTTGTAATAATTTCTGGTTCAGGAGTACGTGGAGTTGTTTGAGGAATTTCGACAATTGGACGAGATGTTGTAACAATTGTTGGAGGTTTTGTAGTTGTTCTTGGTGGTGGAGAAGGAGTAGTTTTAATAGTTGGTGGACGAGTTGTGGTAGTTATTGGAATAGAAGTCGTAGTTTCAGTAGCAGGTCGATGAGTTGTGGTGGTGGTGGTGGTGGCGGTTGTTACTGGAGTAGCAGGTGTGGTTTGAACAACAGGTGGAGATTGTGTAGTTGTTTCTGGTACGGAAGGTGTAGCTGAAGGTTTATTTTTAATTTTAACTTCTTGACCAATAATCTGAAATTTCTTTCTATTTGATTTCTTTTTAGCTTCAACACCAACTAATTTTTTAACTGGATGTTCTTCTTCATCAAAATGTTTTATTTGTTCTTCGTCAGTACGTCGTATAGATGGATGTGATCGTTGTTTCTTTTGTGGTTTCTCAACAGCTATAGTTTGTGTTTTTAATGAAGGTTTATGTGTATCATCAATTTTTTCTTCAACTGCATTTAATTTTGTTGAACGTGAATGAATAAATTGTTTTGCTTCTTTTTCTTTTTTAGTTCGTAATTTTTTAACTGGAATCTGTTTATGTGATTCTGATTTTTTTGTTAATTTTTCTTGAATATCGTCATTATCATCTTCTTTACAGAAAGAAAATGTTACTGGTAATGGTAGAAGACATACAGATTTTCGTCCAGTTGGCAAAAGAGCAGAGAAAATATGATTTGATGCACGACGAAAATATTCCATAAATGGTGTTTCATCAATATCATCAATATTAAGAATTTTTTCAATTGATTCTTCAACTTGTTTAATTATTTTTTCTTTATCTTTTCCTTTTCCTTTTGATGAAGATGGATGTTTTTGTTTTTTACCACGTTTACCACCTTCAGTATCGTGACCAGCAGCATCATTAAGTGCATCAAGTTTACGTCGAATACGATAACTATAGATAAAAATAATATTACGAAAAAACAATGTTGAATAATGAAAAAATTAACAAACCGATATTGCCAGCCAACGGAACGTTCTTCTGGTGTTAATCGTGCTAATGTTGGATCAACTTTTTCATGTGTTGGAACATCATCATGTTTTTTACTTGATGATTTAGTTGATTTTTGAGTTGTTCCATGTTTTTGTGCTTCACGCATTTTCGAAATACGATAACGATATTCCCATCCAACAGATTGTCTTTCAGCTTCTACCGGTTTTTCTTCCGACACAACTGTTGGACTTGCTGTTGTTGTAACTACTTTTTTCTCGCGTTTACCACCAAGTGTTTCCAAATTAAATGGAACTCCAGTTTCTAAATATTTTCAAATAAAGGATATAAGTTCAAATAGTAATTTAAAACTCTCTTTTTCTGTTATTATGATTCATTAAATTTACCTGCTTGTTTTTCTTTTAATTCATCAAGTCGACGACGAATACGATATCGATATGCCCATCCAACATGTCTACCTTCTTCACCGATTTTACGTAATTCAGGATCAGAATCATGTTCCCATTCAATACAATCATCATCATTACTGGCAGATTTACCAGTGCCTTTTTGTTTGTGTTCAATACGTGCTTTACGTTTTTCTTCATTATCATCAACATATTCTCCACGTTTTTTTGCTTCAAGCATTTTACTTACACGATATCGATAACGCCAGCCAACATGTGGTTTATTTTCCTGTTAAAAAAATCAAAATAAATAAGATATTCTAAATAAAAAATATGTTCATTACATCTGTAACTTCTGGTGTTTCTTCAACTTCTGATGCAAATGGTTTATCAAGAACACGTTTACGTCGTCCACTTAATTCTTGTGGTGTTTTACGTTTAATTGCTTGTAAACCTAATTTTAAACGTTGTTCATCTTCACGAATATTTTCACGTAATGAATCAATATAACGTGATACACGATAACGAAATTGCCATCCAACACGTGGTTTAAATAACCCACGATCATATGAACGAACAATTTCAGTTGGATTAGTTAATTCATCGAAAGATTTCATTCGACGACGTCCACTGGTTTTCTCATCATCACTTTTTTCATCATTATCATCATTATCATCTTCGATTTTTACTACTTTAGTTTTTTTTACTTTTTTTGATGATAATAATTGACGTTTAGGAACAAAATTTTGAGTAATCAATACAGAATCAACAATATCTTGATTAGATCTAAATAAATTATAAATACTATTAGGTGATTTATTGAAGAATGGGATAAAAATAAATAAATGCAAGCTATTTGTCTATGAGCATATGTCGGAGATTTACAGTAAGAAACGTATTCTATATAATGTATCCCAAGAGAATAGTAGCGATTATTTGAAACAATTAGCAATAACAGAAGTCAACTATCCGTAAAAAAAGCATTCTGTTAGGAAAGAATAATTAATAACAGAAGCAGATTTTATTTTTTTCTCATTCTTATAAAATGAACTATCTATTCATAAACGAGAACAACTTTTTTTTTTATCGAGTACTTCTATTATGCATTATTAGTAATGAATGTACTTGGTTGTATACAAGTATATAACTGCCTTGAAGATAAATATCTCGAATCCTGACATTTTGGTGGCGAATATGGTTTCTATGAAAATAACGTTTGCAAATGTCATCTTAGGTGTAATTGAAGTATCAACAGAAAAATAGAAAGGCAAAAACATTTGTCTGCTATTTTCCCATATGGATAATATCCATAATATAGTAACGATGTATGTAAATCGTCAATATGTGAACGAATACAAAAAATTTGCTTTTTTGCTAAGATTATAAAATATATTTCGATTATTAAATAAACTTACATGTCATTATCAATTAAACTTAATTCATCATCGTCACTTTCAAGTTCAAGAAGTTTACGTTTTGTAATTTTTGTATCACTTGCAGAACTTGTTTTCTTATTATTTTGTTTTGAATTTGTTGTTTGTTTAGATTTTCCTCCTCCTATTCCTTTATTATTATGGCCAGTACGTTTTGTTTTTTGATCATCTAAATAGCGTGATATACGATAACGATAATTCCATCCAACTTTTGGTTTATTTTCATCTAAATTTGTCTTTTTCTCTTTTGATGATGTTGTGTGCTTACTTGTTTTGACAGATAATAATTGTCGTTTTGATATATAGGCAACAGATGATGACAAATCATTGAAAGGTAGAACCAACAAATCTTGAATATCTAATTGATTTAAATAAAGATTTAATTCATCATTACCAACAGAAAGTAATTTTCTTGATGGACGATGTTGTTGTTCATTTGTTGAAGAAAGAATTTCATCTTCATCATGAGTATGATTATTATCGAGTACATCATCAGATAATTGAAACATATTTTTAACAAAATAAAAAGCTCGACCAACTACAGAATTATTTTTATCATCATCATTATCAATATCCATATCTAATGATTCAGATTGTATTTCAATAACTGGTGGTGATTTTTCTCGTTTTGTTTTTGTATTAGTTGGAGGTGGAGGAGAAGAAGTTTGTCGTTGAATTGGTGGTGGTGGTGGTTGTGGTATTTCATCAGCGTCGGATTGTGTTTTACTTGATTTGACAATGGTTGGTTTCTTTTTTTTGTTTTCATCAGGAACAACTTTCGTATTGCTCTTGGAAGTTTTTTCCTTTTTCGATTTCTTTTTATCATTTGTAGGCAAAGATTTAACTTTGGTAGAAAGTTTTTTCTTTGCTTCACCTGTAATATTTTTTACTTTGGATGAAATTGAATTTTTCTTCTTTGTTTTTTTAATATCTTTTGCTGGTATTAAACTATTTTCATGAGTAATATGAAGTAATGCTCGACATCGATCACGTTCATGATCATCATCAGCAACAGCTACTAAATCTCGAGTTTTAGTAGCATGTTGTGTTGTATTTTTCTTTTTTGTTGAACGTTCTAATGAAGCTTTTTTCTTTTCTAATTTAAGATTTCGTAATTTTGCTCGTTCTTTTTTTGTAAACAATTTTGATTTAAGTAAATGACTATAAGAACGAACTTTTTGACCGAGTTCACTTGAAGTTTGCGGTTGAATGTAAACGGTTAGTTCATGTGTCTTGTCTGTTCGAGCATTTTTTGATGAAGGTGATGATTTTGAAGATGAAGAAACAGTTTCAGCTTTCTTCTCTCCAAGAAGAGGAAAGGTAAATCCATCAAAAAATAATAAACGTCGAGAAGTTGGACATGAATTTAACTAAGAAAAAAAATATATATATAGAAAATAATCAAATAAAATTTCTTACTTCAGCTTGATCAGCTACGGACAGTAGTACACATAGAAAAAGTGTGAAGTAAAATAGGGAAAGTTCCATGGTTTTGTTTTAATGATAATTTATGGTTAAACACATCCAAATAGCTTTCCCTGTATCGATATATATATATAAAACGTCGTTGACTACTGCTGTTGCTGTTTTGGGCGTTGATAACTAGTAATGATGATCGTATCGTTGATGTCTGTCTTATATGACATCCAACCGTGTACAACGAATGATTACCAATATAGAAGAAATGTACGTCTTCTATTATTCTCTATAGGTTTTCTTTTTTCTTCTCTTTATACTTGTATATTTTCTTAATGCCTTTACAGTGTATTATCTCTGTGTCCTTCTGTTGTTGTATGTTAAAAGCAAGAACGTATTAAATACAACTTATAAATGTATATATAATGATAATTGAATATTCACAGTCAGTGTCAATCAAATAAAAGACCGTCAATATCAGCGGTACCTTTAATAAACAATAGAATATTTCCTATTGTTTTTGTTGTTTGACGGTAAATATAAATGCGGAGATAAGATCTATCTCCACGAATAATTTCGAGGTTTATGTAAGAAGAAAAAAAAATCCGAAAGATAAATTATGTTGTTATAAGATAAAAAACAAAGATCCATATGTACATCTTTTCCCATATATATATTTTTTCTTCTTCTTTCTTATTCTCTTTGCATATAATTATCACTGATTCCGTCTTCATATTGGATAGAAAGAGACAAAATCAACAAGCTATAAAAGACCTTCCTCCAATACCACTAGAAAAAGAATAGAACGATATCCTGTGGTTTTCTTTTTCTTCTTCCTTTTTTCTCCATAATGATAATATATAACCAAATACCAACAATAAAAACAACAGCAATTTCTATTCGCTCTTCTGATATCTATCAACACTAGGCATCTGAATAGTTAATATACATATATCTGCAAACCGCATAGTAGAAGAAAACGAGACATAGACAATCAAGAATAGGGCGGATACAAAGATTAACATTTTTTTATTAGATATTTTGGCATATTGGAAGCCAAGAAAAGGATAAAATTGTTATAATGGTATATTTATGTATATATATATATGTATATGTATATAACTAAAAACAAAACAAAAATTAAACTGAACCAAATTCTTTCATCCATTCTTCATATTTCTTCAGCATGTCTACTGAAACCGATGATGAAATTTTCGATAAAGCTTTTTCGAAATCATCCATTGTTATTGGTGATAAAAATTTTTCTTTAAGAACTTGAGCTTGTTCTTGAATTTGTGTTATACTTAAATTTTCAGTTGCACGACGCATTTGCATCATAGCTGCATCTCTAAAAATATATTTAAAGAAAAAAAAAAGAATTCTATTTTATTTATCAGTTTGTACTAACCGACAAACACCGGTTATATCTGATCCTGAATAACCTTCAAGTTTATCTGCAACTGCATTTAAACTAACACCTTCGGCAATTTTCATCTCTCCAAGATTAATTTCAAGTAATTGTTGTCGTGTTTCTGTATCGGGTAATGGAATATAAATACGTTTTTCTAAACGTCGCCGCATTGCATCATCAAGATCCCAAGGATGATTTGTTGCACCAAGTATCATGACTAGTTTCGATGCATCATCACCTCCTAATAAAATAAGAAAAATAAAAAAAAATTAAATATAAATTATTTACCAACAGCACCGGTTACACCATCCATTTGTATAAGTAATTCAGATTTAAGTCTTCGACCAGCTTCATGTTCATTCGATGCACCACGTGTTGAACATAAAGAATCAATTTCATCAATAAATACTGTTGATGGAGCATAGAATTTTGCTAATTCAAAAAGTACACGAACAAGTTTTTCACCTTCACCATGATATTTTGATGTTAAATTCGCGGCAGTTATATTAAAAAATGTTGTTTTACATTCTGTTGCGACTGCTTTAGCTAACATAGTTTTTCCCGTACCAGGAGGACCAAATAATAGAATACCCTAATTAATTCAATATAATTTTTTCTATGAACATAAACATAATTATATACCTTCCATGGACGAAGGAGACCTTTGAAAAATTCTGGTACAACAAGTGGTATTACAACAGCTTCTTGTAATAATTTTTTCGCAGCTGTACAACCAGCAACATCTTTCCTAAAAATTCATTTTCAATTAATTGTTCTGCTTGATTAGGAAAGATATACTTGAATTATTGTTTACTCAACGGAAATATATTTGCTATGCTCGTCCTTTCTTTGATCGATAGAACTATTTTGAAGACAGATCTTTTCTAATCAAGCGAAAGAATCTATCAAAGGGGAAAAAAGTCATTCTAGTAGTATTAGCACAACGATTGTAAAAGTCCTATGGTCAGTTGTCATATTGGATAGAACTGCGAAAGATTCAAGGTGAAATATTTTGAGAGTATAACATACCATTTAATATTTGGATTTTTTTGCACAATATCACGTTCTAAACCTTCAACTAGATCTTTTTCGGAAGCTATAGGTACATATTTTTTTTCCTAGAAATACAAAAAAAAATGTTTTTTCATATTAGAAATAATTAGCATAATTATTTACTTCTTTATTATTAACAGCTTTATTATCACGTTGTTTTTGTTTATTATCAGGAACACTTGATGGAACTCTTCGCCCTCTATTATTATTATCATTGCTCGCTGGTCTTTGATCACGATGTACGGGTTGAGGACGAGAAACAGGTGGTTGACGTCTGTAAAAACAAGAATTTTTCTATAAAAAAAAATCAATCTTATATATTAGATTTTATACGGTTGAGGTGCATGAATTGGATTTCGATGATCAAAACCAAAATCACGTACTGGTGGTTCACCAAATGCTAGATTATTAAAACGATCATTATCATTTATATTACTAAACGCATCACCACCGGCTGCTTTCCTATCGTTACTAATATATTTTGATAATAAATTTGTTTGAATTTCTCTAATCATTCGATCATGTTCTGCAGTTGATCGAAGTTCTCGTTCAAGTTCCGCGATACACTATATTTCGAAAAAATAAAGATTAATTATTATAATTCATATTTAATAACAAAAATTAACCTCTGAACCACGTTTTTTTTCAACTGGATTTGATAATGTTTGACAATAACGTCGAAGTTTATCAATAGCTATTTGATAAAATGTCACACCTTTTTGATAATCACCATCTAAATAAAGTATTAGATATTTTTAAAATATAAATATTCAAGAAAATATTCATTTACACATATAATATTCACGAGCTTTTCGAGCTTCTTCTTCGAAATCCATTGGATTACTTGCTACTGCAGTCATTTTTCGGAAAAATGTGAATAAATTTTTTTATTATTAGTAATAGTTATAATCGGTTGTCAAGACGGTTCAACAGTGAATGGCTGAAAAAGAATACCAACAAAATATATAACTTATCTAATATGTATGTAAGGACATCTGGAGTAAAAGTGTTCGTTTTTATGGGAAAAATTATGATGTAGACAAATAGAAAAGAACTTATTTTTTCTAAACATATATATTAAAATATCTTTTGATCCGACATAATAATCTTGGAGTATGTATTTATTAGTTTCAAATCACAAAAAAATTATGTACCTGATATATTCATATAGGATCAAATTTCTTTCTTTTTGTTGATTCAAGGTTATCAACTCAACTAAAAATTTTAATCGAATATTTTCTACATATGAAGTTAATATCAATTATGAATAATTAAAACAAAGATAATTTTTATATAATGCATTTCATGAACGTATCGGTCATGTAAATAAATCAACTATAATATTTTATTCAATTGAAGGACAATTAATGACTATATAACATGTTTAGTCTGACATATAATGATATTAGAAAGATTTATAGCAGATGGTATATAATGAATGACCTTATGCTTTATCTCACATATTATTATCATAAAATGTAATTCGTAAAGTTCTATAATAGACAAGAATCAAACTCTGATGAATTTAGAAAGGAAACAATTGATATTTTGATGTTCTCTATTCTTAACTGATTATATATTTCAATTTATATATACAAACATGAATTCTTTATTATAGATGATTCGTCACTTTAAAAAAAAAGAGATAAGTCAGTTTTGTACTTTGAACAACAAATATATACATATTTATATAAAAAGAGATCACAAGAAATAATTGTTTATAGGAGATTCTTTTTTTTTTGTTTAATGCGGTATAAAATCTGAATCATTATCTGTTGATAATCTATGATGACCAGCTGTTGCTTTTTTTCCTTCTAGACGCGCTGAACGTGCTCGTTGTCCTTTACTTTCTGATATTTGTGTTACTAATGTTGCGCCACCGCCGCCACCACCACCACCACCATTTGTTGGTATTAAACGTTTTTGATTATTTGCAACCGTTGATACAGCTGCATCGATGGATTTAGGTAATAAAACATTTTGTTGTTCAATTTCATTCTGATAACCTTTACGACGATGTCTACCATCACGTTTAATATCTTGATTATTAATTATTGTTGAATTTCCTATTGCACGTGCTTGTTTTGTTCCACCAAAATATGGATGTGTATCATATACAGGTGGAATTTGTAATTGTATATCATATGTTTGTTCAGGATCAGCTGATGAATTTTGAGGTATTAATGGTGCTTTAGCTGTTGATGTTGTAAATTCAATTTCAGGATCTTCAATATCAGGTGCTGATGGTAAATAAACAAGTTGATCATTAATATCATCATCATCACTTGATACTAATGCTTCAATACGTTGTTCAGTAACAACATCTAAGTCAATATCATCATCATTAGTTTTTTTTAAATTACCATTTAAATCTAAACGTTGACGTTTATTCGGTGAATTTATTGTATCTAATCCATCTAAACTACGATCTTCATCTTTAATATCAAATTCTGATTCACGTTCATGATATTCAACATTTTCTTCAAGTTCACGAAAATCAGGTGCAAATGCTGACCAATTTTCAACTTGTGAATGTGACCATATTGATACAACACCACTTGATATACTTGCGATTATTGGACGTACAGGATGCCAACATACATCAGCTAATAATTCACCTTTTGTACCATGTAAAATTTTAACTAAATTACCCGATACAGTTTCCCATATATATAATGAATGTTGTCGAGATGATGCACCACATATATATTCACCATCACCTGACCAACAACATTTTCTCCATAACGATTTATTAACTAAATCTTGAAGTTTTTGTTTTGGTTCAAGATCACGTACATTACCACATGATAACATTTCACTATAATTATAAATTCGAATTATACGATCACTTGTATTAATTAAACAGTATTGACCTAGATATGAAAAACAAAAATAAATTCTACTCTCTCTCTCGTCATTTTAAAAATCTTTACCTCTTCGAGGAATTTCAATATGTCTTAAAACTGTATTTGCATTTGTTCCTGTTGTAATACGAAATGATGAAATTGTTTTTAAATCCGGAAATGTTTTAACAACAATTAATCCACGATTATTTCCTAATATAATATGTTCACCTTTTCTATCAAATGTTGATATAATATCATTGGGTTCATCATCAATTGTAACTATTGTATGTTTACCAGAATTATCAATTAAAACAGGTGAATGTTTCATTGGACATATAAGTAAATAGGATGAATTACGTGGATGAAATTGTACTTTAAGTATAGGTGATTGTATACATGATATACGTGTACGACAACGACCTGTTGATGTATACCATATACAAACAGTATTATCTGTTGATGATGTAGCAATTAAATCTGATTTTTTCGACCATGATATGGAATATATAGGTGACCAATCTGCACATATTATTTTTGCTATACCACGTGTTAAAAAATCCCATATAACAAGACGACCATCTGAACAACCAACAGCTAACATTGAACCTTTAAAATCATAGTTTTATTAGAAAACAAACAAAAAAAAGAAGGTTTTTTTCTATACCAATTTTATTAAAAGAACAGCAAACAGCCATCGATGCACAATCAAGTGTGCCATCGAATTCTTCAGGATAATTTTGTTGAAATGTTGTTAATAATTCAATATTCATTCTAACATTTATAGATTAAACTTCTTGTGTATTAGATTAGTAAAAAAAAAAATTCTTTTATTATAAGCCGACAAGTAGAGACAATCGATTTCAATTCTATATTTGATTGATTTATTAAATAAACGAATAGAAATTTTAATATTCAATATAACAGATGTCGCTTAGATTTAAAACGAACATTTACTCATTTATGTTATTTAATTTCGAGTATAGTATGTATGCTTGTTATTGTGATTTAATCAATAATGATGTGTCTTTTTTTGATTGTAGGAGGATACGGTATTTTGATTGTTAGATATGTATATATTCAACAGAATGTAACTCAAATAGGTAATTGCATATAGAATAAAAACAAGGTATGCATTTAGTTTTATTTTAGATTCTAAATTATTATCAAAACAACAAAAATGAATCTAAATCATCTTTCATCAATGGCTTATAATGTCACTCAAAAACATGGTACAGAACCAGCATTTTCAAGTCCATTACATAATAATAAGAAAAAGGGTACATACACATGCGTAGTTTGCAATATACCATTATTCAGGTTTGAAATAAATTATTTTTTCATTCAATATTTTTTTTCTTCAAAAAACTTAGTTCAACTCATAAATTTGATAGTGGTACCGGTTGGCCTAGTTTTTATAGTCCATTGAGTGAGGCTAATATTGCTTCAAAAACAGATTATGAAATAGGTTATCCTCGAACTGAAGTTCATTGTGCAAAGGTATAGAAGAAAAACAAAATATTTGATATAAAAATTCTAATTTTTTATTTTTTTGTTAAGTGTGAAGCACATTTGGGTCATGTTTTTAATGATGGTCCAAAACCTACTGGTCTTCGTTATTGTATTAATGGTGTTTGCTTAAATTTTATACCGCAATAAAATTTATTTATTTTATTGAAATAAAAGAATTTAATTTTTTTTCTCATTGTTTTAATAATTTTGCATGGGATCATTAGGTATAGAATGTGCTATGTAATGATTTATAGGTATTGGTATACAGTTTAAATCATATTGAGGATAATAATAATTGACTTGAGGTATTTCATTAATGATTAATTGAGGTTGATTATAGGAATAAGAATAATTTTGATTAGGAATTTCACGTATATGTCTTAAACCATGTTGAGGAGTATTTCGAACTAATCGACATTCAATATGATGAGTATTACCAACACGATCTTGTTCAACAGCTTGATTTATTTTCATAGCAATTGATGAGGGGATATTTTTATCGATTATAATATCTTCAATAGGATAATCATATTCGTAATTGGAAAAATGATTTCGTGATTGAAATGATGAATGAGGTCGATTTGTACGTTGAGTAAAAGAAGAACGAACTGGTCGAGATGATGGATTATGTAATTGACGATTTAAATTTGCAGGAAGACCAATGAGAGTTGAATGAGGACTAATTCGTAATGGTGGTCGTTCGCGATATATAAGAGGAGATAAACTACGTCTTACAATTGGCTGAGGAATACGATTTATCGGTGGTCGATTAGGAGTTGTTCTAGAATGTAAACCATCTAGAGATTGTTCAGGAGTAGAATTCAATGGTACACGAGGAGTTGGCTCATTAGTTCGGGGTTGAAATGGTGCAAGTGGTGGTAAAGTAGAATTATTAATAGGAGGATTATTGAAATTTACTGGAGGATTTATATTCGTATTGATATTATTTGGTAAATTCGATTGATTACCATTTGTTATATTTCTCAATTGAGTATTATTATTATTAGGATTAGATAAAATTAACGGACGATCTTCATTTAATAGTTGTTGTGTACCATTTACCTAAAGAAGAAAAAAACATCAAACTAATTTACTAATACAAACTATTTAACCTGTCTTTGCGGTTGCGTTTTTTGTGATCTATCATCACCTGTTATATCTTCTATGTCGTCGTCATCAGTACTATCATCATCATCATATTCATCCTTAATAAAATAATAATTATTAGTAAATAAAAATAAATAAATTTATCTAATACAGTTCTATTACGCTTTGATTTTTTTCGTTTATCGTATGGATTGACTACCGTGTCCGGTGTTGTTGGTTTAGAACTGAGAGAAAAATAAATATATATACAATTATAAAGAAAAAAAAAGCTATTTCACTGCATATTTACCGACGATTATTCCTATTAAAAACACCTCGTACACGTTGAAAAATTTTACTCATATTCTATGTATAAGAGTACAAAACGTATTTTTATGTTTATCTCTAAGTTAAACATGAAGGAAGACAATATTTTGAAGTTAGAATGATATACAAATCGTTCGTCCGTGGCCAAAACAAAATACACAAAACAGAAACATGTAAACAGTTAATTAGTCATCTATTGTGAATCATTTATATATAGTAATAATAATAGATTGATTTCTATTTTAAGAAAATATTTTTATTTCTAGAATTATATCCATCATAAAAAAAAACAGATATATTTTATATTCATGCACTTAATCTCTTTCCGTCCGATATTTCTTCATCGTTTAAAACAACAATTATGGACAATAAAACCATGTTGGCGTACATTAACGGATACTTGTACTTCACAAGAACCATTTAAAATAGAAGAAGAAGATTCTATTCCATCAATATCAGTTATAAATGATTCATTAATGCATTCAATTCAATCATGTTCATCTTTATCAACATTATTTCCACTTGTTCGTGCTAATTTACCACAACATCGTGCTCATCACATAGCAGCAGCTTTACTTCGAGCATGTAATATTGTTCGTTCATGTGCTTATTTTCATCCAATAAATATGGAAATCTATCGTAAAAATTTATTAGATCATCCAATGTTTAATTTATTATGTCATTTATGTGAACATCGTTTACTTGAATTAAATTTTGAAGATCATGTTAATATAATGTCATCATTAGTTAAATTAGATATACGTATGTCATCAAGTGAAAGTCCATTTCTACGTCATCTATTTACTGAATTAGCACAAACAGAATATATTGAAAAATTTGATTTAAATTTATTAAATCGTTTTCTTATTGCATTAGTCAAAAAATCTAATCGACATTTACGTAAGTATTTAATTTTTGGGTTAACTCTCAGACGCCTTTTAGGGGCCCAATCGGATCTACAACGCTGATTTTTGTTTTCGAATTGATCTCTTCTCTAATCGCTATTCTTCTAACAATGCACGAAGACCATATGAAATTTCTCCGATGACTCTTACAGGGGAAAAATTAAGGGGTGGGTCTACACAAACCCCGTGACATCTTTGATGTTATATATGTGATTTTGTTTCTTGTTCAATCTGTCCTCTGTTACTTCGAAGGTTTATCTCCTTATATCTTGAGGGTGTGGGTGTAAGTAACTTTTCTGTACTCCACACCCACTCTCAAGATTACTTTAGCGTAATTGTATGTGGGTCTAGCGGGGGAGGGCATGAGAAATTTTGCACTCTCAAAGACTGCCTTTGCCATCTTGAGATTTACAATTTTTCGCGCTTTACTATGCGCCTGCCCTCCCCCTCCTCGGAGATGGTTTTTTTATTAAATCTATTCATTTTTAGTTCTTCCATTATATAAACCATTACTTGAGAGATTTCGTCAATTATTAATTCAAATTGGTCCTTCACATACACCAGCAACACTTAAATGTACAATTGGTATTATGCATCTATTAGGCATGGCTGTACCAATAACAAATACACAATCTGATGATACACAAGCACGTATGCTTAATTTAGAATTTTCTTCGACGAACGTTTTTTCTTTTATAATAGTTATTAACTATTGTATCGAATATAATTGATCAAAATATAGAAAAAATTGCTCCAATTGCTGGTCCAGATACATTTGTTCGTTTATTAACATTAGGTGGAATGTTTCCGGAACAAATGAAACGTTGGATACCACATGCATTTTTAAGTTGGACACAAAATTTACATCGAATATTATGGTTTGATCTTTATCTTATTCTCTCTTCAGCGAAAAGGTATTTTTTTTTGAATATATTGTTTTCTAAAATTAAAATCTTCTTCTTCTTTCTAGACATTTTCGTCGATTAAATGAATTATTTGATTTAGCTGTAACACGATGTATTACTGAATTTGATCAAAATCATGTACTTGTTGATCATGATGTACTCTATATGACATGTGCTTTATATAGATATTCGAAAATAAAATTGAAACTTCGATTAAATAAACGTTTACATAAATGTTTAGATAATTTTGATCCACATGAAATATGTCTTTTATATCAACATGTTAATCCTGATACATGCAATGATTGGGATTTATTAGCACGTATACATCAAAAATTAAAACAAATATCATTATCAAGTGAAGAGTGTAAAGAAGAAATGAACAACTAAATAAAAATTTTTCTTTTCATATTGTTTTAGATGAAGGCGATTTTTGGCCAATGCTTACTATATTAACTGAACATATTAATAAAAATATTGATTACTACACATCTGAACCAGCTGGAGCAGATTTTATAATGTATTTACGTGCAGAAATTGAACGTTCGAAATCAAGATCCAATGAAACATGGTTTATACGTGATCAACATCTAGCTATATTAACATTCTATTTAAAATATGCTTTAAGTGGTACTGCCATTCCAAATAATCTTATGATTAATGCAGATGCGATTATATCTCAAGCAGGTTTAAAAGATACTGGAACACTTCTTGCAGGTATAAATTATAGAAATTCAATAAATATAGGGATTCCTGAGAGTCTCGATCTTATTCATAGTCTAAATCAATCTCATCTAAAGTTAACGTTTATTTTCGATCAGTCTTTAGGGGTCAAAAGAACATCGAGAAACTTGATTGTTGTCTAAAAATATCGTATGAGAAGATCGGTCAAATAAATGGATAAAAAATAATGAAGAGGTGGAGTCTACTGGAAAAAAACGCATAAGAAACCGTTCAAAGATGAATACCAAGTTCAAGTCATTAGGAATGACACCAATAACATGATAGACTAAGATAAGGACCGAGAGGCTCGGACTCAATACATTTCTAAACCGATGTGAAACAATGCTTGAGTATCATTATATAAATAATTACTAAATAGTATTCTTCCCTTTCGAAGTTTATTTATTAAGTTAACATGTGGAGTACTATATTTTATTTAATCATTAAATCACGATCTTGTTTTTTTTTCTTTTTAGGATATTATAATGCTGCATCATTATTATCACCTGATGCTGCTAATATGACATTTCAACGTCAAATAGAACAAATTCATCGAATGCTTGTTCGTCATAAAACGGAACATTTATCAAATATATCAATATATCCATTTAGTCATTTAGTTAATTTTTTAAGTCATATAACATCATCACGTTATAATATTGACACACCATTATTAGAACCATTTTATGAACGTTTAAATTCATTTGATAATCAAACATCATTAAGTTTACGTGATGTTAATAATTTATCATTATTATTTTCACATTCAGCACGTCTTTATCCATCATTACTTGATTCAATGTGTTCAACATTGATTGATACACAATCAACATCATTGAAATTAATTGCAACATATTTTCGTTGCTTATATCGAGTTAATTATAAACCTGAACAAATCAATGATTTATGTTCATTAGCACGTCATCTTTATCAAAATAAAGATGAAATACGTTCAATTGATATGCTTTGGATAGCTACAGCAAATGCTGGTTTATTCAATCAAATTGATGAAGATTTATTAAATGATATTTTTTCATTATCATTTCTTGATAGTGTTGATCAAGTATCATTGAAAAAAAATGTTCTTCAACTTGGTCAACCATTATTTCGTTTAAATCAAATTGTTTGTATTGATCATCCTCAATTAAATATTCCTTGGTTTAATGATCGATTTGGATTAGAAGTTGCTTTACCAGGTAGAAATTCTATTCATAATAATAGTCACAAAATCTTCCCATCAAAGTTTTATTTGTATCGAATGATTATTCTCTAATATTCTCAAGGGCGTGCCGTGGGTGAGATGTCACGTTCTCCCTTCCTCCTGTTTTTATATTTTATATTGAAAATAGTAAAAGTATGACCTATGTCCACTGTACGTCATTGACGGATCTAGGATTTTGGAAGGGAGGGATGATACCTGAGTAGGAAGAGATAATACTTTAATGAAGGAGGCGATTTCAGCTAAAAACTATTTTTTGAGTCCAAGCGAAGTAGTGTGAACCTATTTTTTCGTTCATTTTTGCTGTAAAAAATTTTCTGAAGGGGGCGACCGCCCTCCCCCATAAATCCGCCACTGCTGACCGCTTCTTTACATCTCCCTGCACTCAGCACTTTAGTACACTCCTGAAGATTCTAATTGTATCATATATATTTTTCTTTATAGAGATGCGTCGTCATTGGTTACTTCGACATACAACATTTGACCATATTGAATCAAATTTAGCAACCATACTTGGTGGAAAAGAATATTTACAAACTCATACACTTTCTCCATATTTTCATGAAATTGGTAGAGTTTTTGTCTTCTTTAGATTCTTGAGATATATTTGTTAACATTCTTATTTAGATTTTGAATGTATTCTACGATTGGATAATCATCAACCTGTTCAATGTGATCAATTTAATACAATGAAAAATATAACTCGAGATAAAAAACTTGAAATTCCAGAAGGATGTGAACGGTTAGTTAATTAATATTTTCAATGAATGATATGATGTGTCTTGTTTTTGTATTTTTATCTAGGGTAGCAATTCAATTAACAACACCTAATCATTATTGTCATAATACAACACATTTTGTTGGTTCAGTTGAAGTTTCATTTCGTCATTTAAAAAAACTTGGTTATCGTCTTGTTATTGTAAGAATTTATTGCTAATTATAATAATTTATTTTTTATTTTTTCTTTAGCTTCCATACTATGAATTATCAGTAATTGAATCGTCGGCAGCTCGTTTTCGTTATTTGAATAACAAGCTGTTTAAAAATAATCAATAGGAAATATTTTGTTATGAAAAAAAAAACAAGTTATATGAATGCATTGTAATCGTTTAGTAGTTATTATGTTATACCGTTTTCTAATAAAACTATTGTTATGAAATATTTACGTTTTCACTATACACAAAAAAAGTAAAATATAGATGATGGATAAATAGTATTCATTAAATCAATACAATTATAAAACTAAGAAACATAAAAGTTGGAATTCTACTGATAATATCTTAGCTACATAAAATTACTCTTTGAGTAAATTTCTCTATATAATGCAAATTTATCGAATAGGAAATGTATCTGGTCTATATCTACTAAAAATTCGAATGTCATTTTCGCTTGTTAAAACGAAAAGACATTTATTATAGACAAAAACTAATCATCGATCTTATTGTATATGATCTTATAATCAAATTTATACTCTTTACTTCAGTCAACATGTCTTGGCCTCATTAATTATATCTGTTAGGTTTTCTTTGTATGTATGATGTTTAAATTTCTGTCAAAAAGCTATTATACTAAACTATCGTTCTTTATTATAAAATAATAATAAGCTAATCATCTTAAATGATACAAAAGAATAAGCAAATAACAAATGTTTTGATATAAACGATGACCTCGCTCATTAATTAGAGTATAGTCACTGTCATTTGAGTGATTAAAAAATATAAGCAATATTTACCTTTACAAATCAGTAATCGGAATGAAAAACATTCTGTAGTATGTAAGGTACTCTGTATTGCTCACTCAACCATATCTACACATAATATTGTTGGTTATTTTGTTTGATGCATCATATTTTGCGTATAAAAACGTTAATGAATAAATAATATTTTGATATATTCACTATTGTTAACTATGCAAAAATCAAAAAAATCCTCAAGTGATTTATCATCAATTTCTTCACTACTCTCTTCAAATGAACAGAAAATTCCAATTAGTGTTCAGAAAAGTCCATCAAAGTAAGTTTTTTAAATTAAATTTAGTTCATTTAATTATGTATATATTCATAAATCAATAGAACGTCTACTACATCTGACTATGAATATAAGGGTCGATTAGTAACATATGAACGACCAGTTCGTCAAAAATCAAAATTAAGCTCATCAAATTCAAATAGCTCATTTGTTTTTCCATCGCGTATTAATAAACATTCTCGATTAATGCATTCCAAGACTTCAGACACTTTTGATGATGAAGAAACTGAAGATACCACCGATCTCACTCGACCAGTAGGAAGAGTTCAAATAAGTGATCGACATGTTCGCGAAAGTATTCATTTCGAAATATTTTAAAATAAAATAAAGAATATTTTTGTCTCTTTTTAGTTTATCGAGTACCAACTCCACCACCTGAATTTAAACAAGTTTTCTATCGTGCTCGTTCACCTGAACCAAAAATAATCGAACGAATATATGTTAAACGTCCAGCACCTACAATTATTGAAAAAGTTATTCAAGTTCCACCAGAAACAGTTCAGATAATTAATAAAGAAAAACAATTACCTCAATTAAAACCAACTTTTCGTACAAGGTAACATACAAATGAATAGTTTCATAATAATTTACAATTAATTTTATTAGATATGTTTATTTAAAACCTGAGGATGAATATCAAGTTGAAGAACGAGTAGAAGTAAAACAAGAACCACAACAAGAAGTAACGGTTACAACCACTGAACAACAAGTTCCAGCTACATATGTTTATTCACAAACAACTGGTTGTTGTCCATCATTTATCGCCATTAACTCACAGCCATGTTTGAACCCTCAACCAGGTTGTTATGCATATAGACAACCGTATACATTCTTTCGTGGATATTCTCAATTCTAAAAGCAAACAAAATATTTATTTGTATCGCTTTTCGAATAATTGTATGTGCGCAAGCAAGCAGACAACTATTCTTTTAAGTATAAATACAAATAAATATCGATTTTTACTAATCATTATATCGTTGTTAAAATTATATTTAGTATTAGCATATATAAAAATTTTAATTGGACTAATAATTTTTCATTTTTATTAATACTATAATTTCTTCCATTTTCAAGACAAATTATTTACGTTTATCCTCGAAGATACTTTTGTTTTCTGACATATCATTTGTATTCCTTGTTTATTAGATTTAACAACTTTGAGGGTAATTACCTTATCTATGCTCAATCTAATCGAGATCTATTCGATCAGTATGCAAACTAGTTTTGCACTGAATTTAATATAGTGCATTACACGTTTTCTTAATCTATGTAATTATTATTTTCAAATTTTTAACGAAAATAGTCATTATAAATATAGTATTTTATTAAAAGTAAATGGGTGTCGGCGACTTGTTTTGACATTGTGAATAATATTTTTGAATAACTTCTATTTAAAGACAAGTATAGTCTTCCTTTTCGTACCACTCTTTGATTGAAATCGGAAGTGTTTCGCATGAGGAAAAAAATAATTTATAAGTAAAAACAAGTCACATAAATGCACACATAAAATAAATTGTCGATGTTCTGTGAAATTAAAGTAAATATTGAAATTATAAATTTCATATAGAAAAAGGAAGTAATCTGTAAAATCATGTTTGTATTACACTTTCCAACATACTTTTCATAATCAACTGTTCTAAAGAAATCTATCATATTCTTAAAAAGACTAATAATTTCTTTAGATAACATTCTTTCGTTTCGGTTTATTTTCATGATTAATACTCATACTATTATAGATAGAGGTTTTCTCTTTCACAATATTTCAGAAATACTCATATATACAATACTAGATATGTACCGAAGCGGAACCTTCGGCTTTGATCTATTGATAGAAAGAAGTACAGCCAAACTAAAACGAATGAGACACTCTTGAAAAAATGTCAAAATCAAATCAAGAATTATTCATTCACATACATTCTTATTCACTTTTCTATCTTATATTAACCACCATAGTTATCTATTACACATCCATACAGAAAATACTCCACAAATAATAATAAACTTAATGATTAAACAATATTCTACATTATAATACTATTACATATGTTATCTTTCATTTATCCTCAAATCTAACTATCGCATCTCCAAATATTTCACTAAATACCTTAAAACAAATTGATAGATATACAATTAAACTTCTACACTCATGTCAGAGTACACAACTTCTCAAATACGAACTAAACAATTACAGTCGTATCAGTTCATATAAGAATTCTCTCCTTCCAGATCATCATATTTTCCAAAGTATAAATAAACCTATTCAATCATTCATAATCTCTTGTTATTTCAATTTCAAATAGAATTTCATTTCAATTTTTTTAAGTAATTATTCACAAAATTCTAAATTTGTATGTTGACTAACTGGCGTCATCTTTGTTCTCTACGAATAACTGAATAACCAAAATAACCAACAATAAATATCTCAAACAAATCGAATCATATCTTTTCCAAAACTTAACATTATTCACTAAAATCTTCATTTTTTATTGAGAACATTTATATTAATCAAAATAATAAATCTATTTTTGATTTAATTTAATTTAAACATAAAAATGTCAAGTGAAATTCGTTGTTATTTATTTGATAACAATAATTCTGG
>CAJNOI010000831.1:0-25003 GCA_905250115.1 Adineta steineri | reverse complement strand
GATCGTTGGATTAAAGCCATCTACTCTGACTCGAACGTTACGTATTTTAATTTAAACGACTTTCGCACTTTCGGTAGCGCACAATTTCAAGCATTAGCCGGTTTTTGTGATCAATCAAAATCTTATCTTCAACAGAATATTGATTCATTTGAAAAAAGCACGTTTATCAGTCTACAAATTTTGCCAAGGAGTATTTTTGAAGAAAAGATTCAATCAGATATTACTCGATTCCAACTGTCTCTACCTCGAGTATTTACAGTTCAGTTAGAACTGATCCTTCGGGTAATAACCAGCAATCGACTTATGTCTGGTCTTCAAACGAACTTTATCATATCATACGGCGGTCCCGCTTATGTTGACACCGCTACATATTATTACAGGAATAAGACCCCATGCAATTGTGCTTCGGATCATCGATGTATTTCTGATGCTATCTTTAGCGACATATTTGATGCACCAACACAGTATTATTCCGTTCATAACACAAGCCTGCCTGGGTTAGCATCAGGTTGTTTGTCAGTGACTTCGATTCTTGCATCGACACTTCAGTGTTTTTACAATCAGGCATGTTTGAACAAGCTTGTTTCATTTTTTTCAACAAAAGAAAGTTTTTCAGCGATGACAATTAACGATCTCAGTCGTTTCGATCCAAATGCAACCGTGAAATCAATCGTCGATAAACTGATGGTGGAAGACTGGCTCATGAACGTGTCTTATGAAAAGTATCGCGATAATTGTGCACCTCTTTCTTGCACTTATCCAAGAAAAAAGAGAAATAGTTTATTAGATGTAATGGCACAACTCATTGGTTTACTCAGCGGCTTGATAGCCGCACTGCGACTACTGCTTCCGATTATTGTTCGATTCATCATGAATAAACTAAATAATGTACGATCTCCACCATCCACTCTGACTCGTAAGTAATTCTATTCTCATGATAATTATGCTCTCCTTAGAGTTGGGCAGTTCCGACTCCTACGAATCGATCTTTTTTTCAAAACGAAACCAGAGCTGTAAGGATAATTTAGGAGCCGGAGCTAGAGCTGATGCCAGAGCCCGTGACAGTTGTCGGCTTCGAATCGAATCCGAATTTTTCCCGATGTTTTTACTTCGTATGATTGTCTAGGGTAGATTCTCAGTGAATTTGACAGCGACAGAGCTGATCCGACTCCTATGAGCTGATCTTTTTTAAAAACGGAGCCGGAGCTGTTCAGCTATGGTTCTTTTATCACTTTATATGATATCAATTTCTAGTTCGTGAGCGTTTGCGTCTACTCAAACCGGCTTTGAAAAAGATAATCGTTGAACTAAATACATTCGAGTATTTTCCTCGCAATGATCGACAACTTCAATATCAACGTTATGGTACTCGACTGTATATATTCTTGATCATCATTTCAGTAACAATCCTAGCTGGATATAATCTGGTGGACAAATCACTTCATCGCCGTATCATTAATAATCCTTCATTATCCGAATACCTTAATTTTAAAGACGTCTCTTCAACTCATCCCATCTGTAAATGTACATCCATATCTGTATCTTATTCCTCTTTTATAACTATTGAACCTCGATTCCATCAAGTATGTTCGAGTTACTTGATTAGTCCAGAATGGATTAAGTACAGTGATTCGTCAGGTAATGCTGCTTCGTACATACTCGACTATCGAAAATATGCTGGTATTCAGTTTCAAACATTGGCAATGCTGTGTGAGCATGCTCATAATACAACCTATGATGCTCGTGATATCTTTTTGCAGGGGCAGATTGTCAACTCACAAGTAATCAGTCAGGAATCGTTTCGAACTAAAATGAACGACTCTATTGGAACTTGGAGATCGTTCACTAGTAGTCAATTTAGACGCAGAATGGAACTTATACGAATTACCACGGTGGCAAATCAACTGATGAATCGTTTGAATATTTTCTTTCAACTCAATCTAACTGAACGGAGTTTAATAACTGAGCCTCGACATTATGGTGAATGTAATTGTGGTACGACAGATTATGCATGTATCGAACCCATGAAAATCTACGAGTATGATGGAGACAGTTATAAGCCAATCCATACAATTTCTAATTTTTTTGTGGGTTGCTATCTGATCGAAGCATTATTTTCATCAACATTGGAATGTTTCTATAATGAATCATGTATGATGGGTTTTCTTCCATATTTTGATTCGCCTCTCGACGAATCTTGGATCTTTCCAGCGCTTAATTCAAACCTTAATCGAGCTACAGCTAATAAGTCGATTAAGTCGATTTTCGATGAATTGATGATTGATGATTGGTCAGTGGATGTCAATTTTACTTCTTATTACAGTAAATGCGCTCCAAGTACGTGTATCAACAAATACAACAGCCGTCAAGGTTTCTTGGAGATTGTGATCATTATCACTGGTATTTTTGGTGGCCTATCTATTGGTTTTCAGCTGTTCATCTGGTCTGGCCTTCGATTAATTGAAAAATTCATCAACGGATTTACTTTGAAACTATCTTTACAGTTTCTAAAACAGCTTTTTGGCTGGAATGATGAACAAAAGTTGACGCGTCGATTAAATATCATTCTAGTTATAGTGATTCTCTATGGCCTCTATGTACGTCACGCTTTTCGTCCTAAGTTGATTGAAGAGAAATTTGAAAAACCGTCACTAGCCGTTTATGAAGACCTAATCAAACAGTATCCCGACTCTCTACATTGTTTTTGCTCAGAAATATCTATTCCATATAGTTCGTTTCTTAGCCTAACTCCTAGTTTCCATCCGCAATGTTCGAGAGACTTCGTTTCAGAAGCATGGGCTGCATATTTGAGTAATCCCCTTCTCTGGTCTGTACTCTTTTCGGTAAACTATGGGTATGCGGGCCTGGCACAGTTGCAATCGATCAAGTCACTCTGTGCACTATCTAATGTCACAGTCTATGATTCAGTCGATCAATTATTAGCAAGTCATCTAGTGAATACTGAATTGTTATCGTCATCCTCATTAAATGAACAAATTCAAGAAATTACTAACGATTTCAAATTGACAGTACCAAAAGCGTTAATTAGTACGTTCGCATTGACTCGCATGATGACAACTACAAACAAGTTAATGACTACCTATGGTACCAGTTGGGTCTTCGCAGTTCCGTCAAATCTAGTTTCTGGATATACTGCGCATACTGTTCCAAAGATTATGGACGAATGTAGTTGTGGATTTACTCCGACATGCATCGAGGATCATCTTGGATTACAGATGGGTTGTTATGTAATCGAAGCTCTCTCGCAATCGCGAATCGCATGCCTCTACAGTCAAGAATGTATGGATAAATCAAATACTTCTCAAGCATTGGATAGCTTTGCTAATCCAAGTCGTTTCCCTTATAATTCAACTTTTGAAGATGTTTTCAATGAACTAATGATGGAGAAACTTGTGAATATTTCATCCTATGAAAATTACTTTGATAAGTGTGCACCTTCATTTTGTTTTCGTTCTTATATCAAACAAAGTAATCTAATCGAAGGGATTACAACAATAGTTTCTCTCTACGGTGGTGTAGTGATCATCTGTAAGTTCGTTGCGGTAGTCATCGTCAAATTATTACGATTTCGATCAGTCCGAGTTACGCCAACGACAAACTGATCTAACAATACACATTTTAACCTTTGCTTTATCTGATCGGTGTGCTGATGTTGGTGCAGAATTATACATATGACTTAAAAAATGACAATATGTTTTGACTGTCTTGAGGATAGGTGTGAATGAAGAAGGAATTACTTACTGTTAACGTTAACAGATGACATTCTATGCCTCTAAATCTTGACTTAACCGGCATAAAGCCTGTGTATTTTCTGTATCAAATAAACATTCAGTACTTTCGATAAAGAGTCTGGTATTTTAGTTTGACAAAGATATACACTATCAAACGCATATCAGTCATGAAGCTTCGGTAATCCCAACTTTGATCGAAAAACTAAAATGCCGAAGTATATAAAGATCGAAAGGTAAAAATGTCGAAAAAAAATTAGACAAATGTCGAATGTAAGAATATCGAACTGAAAATAGTGGAAATATTAAAATATCGAAGGGTAGAAATGTCGAATTTGAAAATAGTCGAAATATAAAAATGTCGAAGGGTGGGTGTGGGTGTGGATATGGGTGTGGGTGTGGATAAGGGTGTGAGTGAGGGTGAGGGTGAGGGTGTGGGTGTGGATACGGGTGTGGGTGTGGGTGTGGGTGTGGGTGAGGGTGTGGGTGAGGGTGATGGTGTGGGTGAGGGTGTGGGTGTGGATACGGGTGTGGGTGAGGGTGTGGGGAGGGTGAGGGTGAGGGTGAGGGTGAGGGTGTGGGTGTGGATGTGGGTGTGGCTAAATATAGATGAATGTTTATATTTACACTGATACTCACACCCACTCTCAAACGTCTTTCTTTATTTTTACCATTAAGTTGTTTCGAACACCCAAAATCTTATCATTTTCATATTTCGGCTTTTTCACTTCGACATTTTTATACTTCAGCATTTTTTACTTCGATATTTTTATATTTCGACATTTTTACTGTCGACCAAAGTTGGGAGAATCGAAGCTTCTGATAGTAACAGCTTCTATTATATTTGGTTCTATTTCATGTGCTAGCATGATGAATTAACAAAGATTTTCTCTCACAAAGTTTTGACTAAGAATTCACAGTAATGAATATTGAATAATATCTAACTATATTTTAGCTGGCTTTTACAACTGAAAAGTTTGATCTATTTTTATTTGAAATAGTTATTTAACACAACAAAAATGCATCTCAATCTACAAACAGATGAGATAGCCAAAACATCGAGCTTCTATCTTATAATTCCTATGTAAAGTTTCTTGATATCTAAGTATTCTTACAGTTACATGATGACAATTGTCAACAAGATGTTATCAACAGAACATAATCTTTTATCATATTTTGTTGTTAAAACATGAGTCAAGAAGTTCTAGCTGCTGGAATGGTATGAACCATTTATTAAAATAAATGATGATTTGTTTTAGCAAACATTAGACAATGGAATTAATTCATTATATAATATATATTGACACATCTTGGTGGGTGTGGATAAGGCTGTGAATGAGTCGCTCTTTCCTTAATAGACTTTCACACTCACACACACCCACATCGATCATCCGAACATATTTCATTACGGACATCCTGTTTATTTAATTCAATTTTATCATTCCGATATTCGTGACGAAAATTTTGAATAAATTTTTTGTCGGAAGGTCGTAACAGACATCTGCTACGAAATTTCGGAATGACGAGGTGGTACGAAATGTAGTGGTGTATGTTTCTTGTTTTAGCTCAGACCCACACTCACACCCTGATTTTTTAATGAAATAATAAACATGGAAAATCTCGAAAGATGAAAACCGAAAGGAGAACCTTTTTTTCTAGTTTTGCTAACCAGAATCGGAATAGGAACCGCAGTTCTGTTTCCGATTCTGGCAATTTTTTGGAACCGCTGGACTCTAGTAATAGGACTGTATTTGACTTTAATTTCAAATAGAATTTTATCTTTTGTCATTGTTATGCTAAGAGCTTTATTCAGTTTGGGTGTGAGCGTGGTTACTTTTACCTTATATCCACCCCTTTGATCTATTTCTTCTTACTGCTACAACTCGAGAACGCATTTAAGGAAATATTCCGTTTATAAAAGAATTCAATGATTCTCATCACTAAAGGCAATAAGAAACTGAATAATACGAAATAGAATCATAAAATATTTTATATAATTTCACCTTTGTATGGTGATGAAAGAGAAAAGTACGTCTTATCGTACCAGTACGAACGAGGAGGACGAATAAATGCGCTTTGTAGATATTGACTGTAGTTGTTTTTCTTCTTCCTAATCGAGACGGCTATCAACGAAGTAAACGTCTCAAAGGTTCGAAAAGACATGCACGATTCAATCTGTAATATTTCGTTATCAAACGCACTTTATACTTTAACGTACTTCTATGACGAAGAAAAAGGTCGTACGTCATCAACCTATATAAAGAGATGTGATTTGTTATTTTTTAAATAAGAAAAAATGTTACTTTTATCCATAATTCTACTTTTTATATGCATTGGTCTCACGATCTATTTTCTTTTTCTACTGCGACAACGTTATCAATATTTCAGTCAACGTGGAATTCCTACACCACCATTCCGTTTCTTCTTTGGTCATCTTCAAACCTTGTGGAATAGTGCATCTTTTCATCGTCAACTTGAAAGCTGGACAAAACAATATGGGAAGATCTATGGAATTTATCAAGGAACTGTTCCTACGTTTGTTGTTAGTGATCCTGATTTTCTTCAAGAAGTCTTCATAAAACAATTTCCCGTTTTTCAAGGACGCCACGAGATTTCCGTGCGTAAGCCTAATGATGTCGCTTCTTCATCTGGTGCAAAATGGCGTCGACATCGACATATAATAAATCCAACATTCTCTGCAGCCAAACTAAAAATGATGAGTCCACTTATCAATGGATGCATTAGTAATCTTATGGAAAAATTAGCTGATCATGCAACAAACAACAGTCAATTCAATATCTATGTATACTATAAGCGAATGACAATGGATGTCATATGTAAGTTTACTCTCATGCTAATCACAAATCATAGAAAAAATTCCTTCATAAAGAATTATTTATTTGCTAGAGAAATTTGTAGTCATCGTTCTAATAGATCTTCAAAATCTTTCTAGGACATCACAAACCTTGAAAATCTAACTATAAGGTTTCACGCATTCTTATATATGCAGAAACACTCTTAGGCATGTTTGGGAGAGAGAGAAAGAATGAAAGTTTCGTAAGCTAAGAGAATGTTTTGATTACTTATCATTTTTCTCATTGTTTAGGCCGATGTGCATTTGGACTCGATACCGATTTACAAAATAATCCAAATAATATATATTTCAAGAAAGTGGAAGAGATTTTTACTACTAACTTTAGGGCACATATTGTTTTCAAATTTGCTCAACTTGCACCTGGAATGAGAAATATTATTGGAAAAATCTTTCTTGGTATGAACAAGGCGCGAGCGTTTATTAATATACATATTTTACCTTTGATATCAACGAAACAGTTACATGAAATACCAGGTCCGTGGCTCGTCAGTCGTCTACACCCAATTATCGAGCAACGACAGCAGATGCCTACTTCACGAGTCGATGTTCTGCAACTAATGTTACAAGCGATAACTGAAGAGAAAATTAATGTAAGATAGATGTTATATGATTGAATAGAATGCTAAGTCCATTAAAAATATATTTCTCTTCTAGGATGACGTATCGAACAACAGCAAGGCAAACTATCGGCTAACTCGAGAAGAAATTATCAGCAACATCCTTATCTTCATGGCAGCAGGATATGAAACAACATCAACTGCTTTGGCCTGTGCAACATACGAGCTAGCTAGACATCCAGAAGTTCTTGAAAAACTTCAGAGTGAAATCGATCAGCTTCCATTGGGTAACGATGAGACATCTGACGAAGAAGCAAAAACTTATCCCGACTATGATATAGTCGCTCAGATGCCCTATATGGACAAGTTCGTTTCTGAGATCTTGAGAATGTATCCCATTGCAAATGTAGCTATTCAAAGATGTGCCTCTGAAGATACAATCGTACAAGGAATTAAAATTGAAAAAGGTATTTTTTTCTAAATCACTAAAGTATCATATCTCATAGTCTTCAAAATTTATCCTTTGAAGGTACGGTAGTGTATGCTGATGTATATTCAGTCCATTACGATCGTGAACTTTGGGGTCCTGAAGACCCTTATGTATTCTTTCCGGAACGTCATGATATCAAACGACATCCAATGGCTTATCTAGCGTTTGGAGCAGGACCACGGCATTGTATTGGCATGCGCTTTGCATTAATCGAGATGAAAATTTTACTAGTACGACTACTTCGCGAGTATTCAATTCTACCCGGTGACCATCTCGAAAGCAAATTTAACATTCGTGAACGATCAGTCATCGCACCAGAAGAAGTTTGGGTGAAACTAGTAAAAAGAACTGCTTGAGAGGCATTCATACAATACTTTGATATGTAAAACTTAAGAATAAAAACAAGTATAAACGATTTAAGCGCTTTTTTATTACAAATACAACATTGATAACATAAGTCATATACAACAATAATAACAACAATAATAATAATGAAAAAAAAAATGAAATTTTCATTTTTAGAGAAGCAAAGAAAGTAAAAACATTCTCATTGCCAAAGTGAATCAGATGATGTTGTCATGTACTCTGTTATAGGGCGCATTGGTGTATTAGCTATAAAGGTTCCACCAGTTGAAGTATTCATTTTTGTATTTGTAAATGGCATAAATTGAGAAAACTAAATATTTAATTTCATAAAGAAAAGACACATTGAAAGTAAAAAATAAATAAAAGTGTATAATTTACTTGATCATGTGTGAATGTTGATGTTGAATTTTGAATATTTGCATTATTGTGAGCCATCGCTGGATGCACAGAATATGGGTAATTTTGCTGAAAAATAATTTAATTAAACAATGAAAGAATGTATTTCTATATGATTTACTTGAATTTGAGATCCGAAATTAGTTGCTTGTTGATAGAGATTATTACCAAATGAGACGGATTTTTGTGGAGGTACAAAAGGAGAATGTTGAGCTGGAGGCGGATAAACAAAACCAGTAGATGAAGCTGAAATCAAGAAAAAACACATTTTATTAAACCTTTTACAGCGATTCGATGTGTATAGAAAATAATTTTATTGTTTTTCTCTTTCTCTCATAGGTATTATGCGGTAAGAATGAGATGAAGACATACAAATTCAATCCTCTGTTATGGGTAGTAAACACTAATAACTCGAAGCGAGCTATTCGCCAACTAAGAAAATAAAAACCTTCTGTTCTAACTGTGATAAATTCTTTTTTGTCTTGATTATTCTTATAAGAAGCATTATGCTATGGAACAAAAAAACTCCCGAAGACACAGCAGATGACACATTACGTTTAACCACCCTTATCTCTGTATAGTTTCTACTCAACAAATTTATTAACTAATGTGAATTAAACGTACGAGTAGAATGTTGTGTTGATATTGGTCGAATATTCATTCCTGAAGCCGTTGTTACTGATGTTTGAGGTGTATTAAATAAAGCCATAATTTTTTCATTAGTCATAACTCCACTATTATTTGTTGCAGAATCATTCGAAGAATAAAATGCACTTTCTAAGTCTTTATCAATATTTTGTACTGTTGTATTTCCATTAGTACTATTCTGAGATGTTGTTGTTGTTGTAAATAATTCATGTAAAGGATCAAGAATATTAGATGAAGATACAGTTGTTGAATTCACATTATTTGTAGGAGATGACAATGGTTCATCTAATAAAAAGCATATAATTATAAATTCTGTTAAAATTTAATAGGGCTCTACCTAAATTTAACAGATTTTGATTATTATTCTCCACAATAGGTGTTGTGATAGAGGATGATGATATTTGCCCAGTTTGTTGTACAGGATTATTGTTCGTTGCTGGTGTAGCAAATGGTTTTATTTTAGGAGCATGTTTTTCCATCTAAATAAATAATTTTATTTATAATTAATAACTTCTATAAAATTACTTGTCTAGAATCAGATGTTGTTTCTATTTTTCGTTGATGTGTTTCAGATTCAATAAGCTAAGAAATTATAAAAAAAATATGTTTTATAATTCAAGAATATATAAATAGTATTGTAAAATAATCACAAGACAACACACTGACATCAATAGGCACCGTTATTTCAGGTGGAATCCATTCTTTTGCAATCCATTTACGTTGTTCATATTTCGCTCGAATAAATGCTTCTAATGTTCTAAAAAAAATAAAATAAACAAATTTATTTAATCAACACTTGTTTTGTTACATACGAATCTGACTGTGGTCGTCGAAATCCATCAGGTAAATTGGCTTCATAAACAGCACGTGCACGACTATTACTCATTGCTTGCATTGACTATTCATCAGAAAAGAAATTTTCATATACAAGATAAAATCTAAATATTTTTTTCTTACAGCAATTTGTTCACTTGTCCAAGAATCTAAATTAACTGACTTCACTTTTGATATATGTACACCTAAATTTCGATGAAAACCAGCACAACGAATACAAATAAATACACCTATATTCCAACTAGCCCATCGTGGACCTGAATAAATTAAAAAACTAATTATTTAATCAAAGAAAACTTTTCTCTTATTTTACTTTTAGTGTCACAATCAACACAATATTTATTATCTTCTTCTTTGAGCATTTGTGAAAGTATCACTTGATATTTCTCTTGCATTTTAGATTTTTCACGTTCAGAACGTACTGCCATTGAGAATTTGTTCTAAAACTAAAAACTTATATTATTCCATATCATATAAAATTAATAAATCTATTATCAACGGAACAAATAAACGTCTCTTCAGCATAAAATATCATAATAAAATTTTATTGGATTAATCAAAATTACCAATCAGATTTAATGTGTCAAAATATGTCACTCATTGCAAATATATTTTTATATAATTTAATTCAATGTGAGAAAAATAATAAATTAATTTTTTTTAAAATCACCTGATTCTATATTTTTATTGACTAACTCTACTGAACATTCACTTATATATAGTACAAGAGATCGTTATTTTGATCATAAATCATGATGTTTCTTTGCAGATTAATGATAGAAAATAATGAGCCGCATCCGTCTTGTCTATAGATTCGTCAGTAGATAATCAATATCTTTCTATTCTTACCGTACAAAATAGAAGAGCGAGAGAAAAAAAAAAGTCAAGTACGATCAAGCAAGCAACTATAAGTATATAATACAATTCGCTGTTAAATAACTTCTGTAGAGTATTTCTTCTGGAAGAGTTAATAAGATTGCAGATGCGAAACGATAATACAATCATAGTGATAACTAACTGCTAGTTGCTTCTAGAATAATACAAAAAAAATCAATCATCATAACAGATTTTCTTACGCATTTATCATTGTTAATTGGAAGTACATCATCTTTAATTCTATCTAACTTATATTATATATTTTCAATTCAGAAAATTATCTATTAAAATTGGTAACCATACTTTAGATTTTTACGGCAAGACATAGTATACTTAATCATAAATATTCATACTCGAAGAATGACAGCTTTAAAGGACAAAGAGATAGTTATCTATAACATACAAATAATAATAGAGACAAAATCCTTGGTTTATTTTCATATGTTAAATACTCAATAATAGTTCTAAAGGTTTATAACACATTTTTCTTTTCCAAGAAATGACACTTGATTATTTTATATTAATAACACACCTACTTGAATTCTTATCTTTGTGAAAACTACTAAATGAATAATAAATGAAAAATTCTCTTTTCCCAAATGTATGATTCTATTTTTTTCTTCTTTGCCGACTATAATCAATTGATTAAAAGATGTTATTATTGAGAATATCGATAGTATAGCATTGATCTTTTTATCATGCTATGTATAATTCTTCTCAATTTCTATATCAATCTACAAGGTAAAATATATTTTTCTTAGTATAATACCAAAGTGTGATTTCTCATTTTCAACGGTGCATAAAACACGTTTGCTAATTGATAACTGTCTATTCGCAACAGTACTATTTATGTTTACAACAATACCAAAGTATATACTCAACAGTTGTCTAAATGCCGATATCTCTCATTCTCTCCCTCTCTTTCTTTTTCTTATGGTATCTATTGTTCTTGTCGTCTATCGCATAATATTCTAGAAAGCTATTACAGACTTATATGAGTATATATAGATATATATATGTACATATACGATAGTTCAGAGTATATCGACAAGCACTTATTGTTATATATAAGACTTTTTTTTGATGAATAACTATTCGATTGGAAGCAGATTTTCAAATGAAACAATAATAAATCTGGTTTGATTTGGACGAACGACATATTGTGTTTTCTTTTCCTTATCTTCTCAATATTCGATGATTTAATTATATATACTCATCAGATGTCTCTTCTTTATTATCGAGTTTTCAACGAGATAGTTGATGTCCTTCGTCAACGCATAGCAGTGAGGTAAGTAGTAATTGAAAACAAACTCATTCATATGATTAGATTTATCTCGTTTAATGATGTACAAACGTATGTTTTTTAGTTTTCGTCTAGAGAGACAGAAGGGAAAAAAGAGAGGAATTAGTAGGTCAAAATACATTCTCGAAATAAAACAATGACATCAATTGAAAGGTTAGTTAAATTTGACATATTTTTTCTATTGTATTGTAGACATCCGTCTATTATAACATTCCGACATTCTTATAAGAGAAGAGAAATAGAAATAAGTCAAGATGTATTTTTATTAATGAAAAAGAAATAGAGTGTTTTAATTAAAAATGTTTTATTACTTATATATATGAGATAATTCAGCAATCAGATGATGTCTTTGTGATACAGAGTAATCGACAATGAATGGATATTCCTTCCGCTGAAGTAGGTAGAATATTCCAATAAGTACATATATATATAATATAGATTTTCTGTAACTCAAAGTTTTTGCAATCATATAAATACTAATTAATCAGAAATTAGCTAAATAATCAACGTATGACATAATCTAGCATTATGCGAGTAATTTGAGAGAAATAATGATTACTAACTCAGTTAGAATTATCTCAATATCTGATGATGAGATTACTCGAACAATATAATCATTTTATCATAGTAGTTTGATATAGAAGACAAACATCAATTATTTTTTTTACGTCAATATAAAAATGATTTTTCATATTCACACTGTGGTGGTGTTGATGTGAGAAACTTCTTTTGACAATTAGTATCACATATACATCACTTGTTTAAAATTTCTATAAACATTCAAGATATTTTTTCCACGAATCTTTATCGATTCCCATCAGCATGATCAGACTAAAATCATTATTTCATTTTCAATTACTATTTTTTTTACATAAATTTCAATATTAATTAATATAAAGAATTCTGTTATCAGATCTACGCTAAAATATAGTAACATTATTATTTAATACATAACTAGACTTACATTCTATGAGCAATCATCGTTTGAAATTATCATATTATAAATTAATTAATACTTTCTTACAATGTAAATACATACGATGACTAATATTCACATGAGAATTAATATTATATCTCTTAATCAATTACTCATAATGATGTTACTATTTCTTTAACTTCCATGCACCGATATGTATATATACATATTTCTTCAATCATTTTATTATATCTCATGAGAAATTTTATGTAGAATTTCTTCATCTATCTCTCTTAACCATAAGAGGGACAGTATGTGTCTAAGCTTATTAATCGTTACGCATCCTCTTGAGTAAGCCAATGATTTCCTATACGTGTCACTCGATCAAGTGTAATGATATTACAAGAAACGGCTCATTGAATGCCCAAAAAAAAATAGAAAAAAAGAAACAGAATATATACATATATATAGATAGATAGATAGAAATACTTCTTTCTTTATTCCGTCGAAAGAAATAAGTGTATTAGAATTAGCCTATCGATTCAAATTGAGAATAATATTGCTTACAACGATCGAAGAATGAAACAAGAACAAGTAAAGGTAGATGTTTTGTTATAATTTTTCTTTTTTTTGTATTAGTGATCTATTCAAGATCAAACATCTTTTATTATTTGTTCTTTTCTTCTATTATTTCTGGTTGATTGCTTGGAATTCATATCCTTAGGAGAGAGATTCTTGATAATATGTGTTGAATAATCAAACAAATGCAAATTGTTTTTTAATTAGAAAATCTATTAACTAATATAACAAAAGCATGTACATGCTTTTATACATAACATTCAGTGCTCTCATCAAATGTACAAGTATGGAGTTGAAAAGAAAGATAAACGTGTTATATTTTCTGATGAAATTATTAAATCTCGACCTAGATCATTTTCATTAGAATATGATGAAAAGTATTCATCTAGTATTTCTAGTATATATGATAATCTTATTATTCCAATAACAAATGGATATCTTTCGTGAGTATTTCTAAATACAAAAAAAGATCGATTAATAGAAACAGATTTATTCTTTTTTATTTTTATTTTCATAAAAAAAGAAAACATATGTTAAACATTTCATATAATAGAATCGATCATATTGATGATAGACATATGTGTATATGAAATTTGATCGAGTAATTTGTGAGCATAAAAGCATTTCTATCTTATTGTTCTATTGAGTAATGATATCGATATCTTTATAATTCTGTAATTGATTTATACTATATATATTAATGTTTTTGGTATTTGAAATTATATCATAATGTTCTTTAATTTGGTCAGGAACCAACGACGAAATGAGCTGCTTAATCAGCAGCAAAAAGAAGGTGCTGCACAGAATTCAATACCTGATAGTCTTCATTCACAACGCATGGCTAAGTGTAAAAATTGTTGTAAATCTTTAACAACATTTATATTTTCACGTGTGGGACTTTGTTTACTTGTTGTGGCATATGCATTTGGTGGTGGTATGGTATTTCAATTTCTTGAAGCACCTTATGAAGGTCGAGTTACTGAAGGTGTTCAACGACGTTTACATATAACTGTTGAAAAATTATTTAATACAAGTGAACAATCAAAAGTTTTATTTAAAACTAATTGGACATCAATGGCAAGACAAATTCTTGAAGAATATCAACAAGAATTAGTTCGTCAAACAAAACGTGGTTATCAAGGTGAACGTAATGAGGATGATATTAAACAATGGAATTTTCCAGGTGCAATTCTTTATGCTATTACAGTTATAACAACAATTGGTAATTAATTAAGAAAAAAAAAAGAATTTATCTATAATTTATTATTATTTTTTTAGGTTATGGACATATTACTTGGTATGAATAGTTCATTTTAATTTTGTTTTGATATAGAAAATGAGAAATATAGTTTCAATTGATATTTATGGTTTATTGAAGCTTAATTATTTTTACATCAATCTATAACAGTTATATTATAGTTGTTATTCTAATATTCTTATTTTGAATCAGCAAGTGTCTAATAATAATATACATATATATATATATATATATGTATGATAAAAAAGAAGGTCATATCAAATGACTTTTGACAGAATAATATTTGTATTTTATGAAGCAGAAACTGATATCAAAAAACGTACTATTCAGTATATGTACACCCACACCCACCCATCTCTATAAATGGGAAGCTTTTGTTTTTCCTTACCTCTATTGTGTAGTATATAGCTTAAATAATACGAAAAGATCATGACGAATATTCTCTATTTAAGAATATATGTAGAACCGTTTTTTTTCAGATACTGATTTCTGTTTGAGGAAATATAAATATTATTTCGTCACTAGTCTTGATGTTTACTTGAATATTATTAGATATATCATTACAAAATATAAAATTTATCTAAACTAAGGTTATCATAATAGTCTCGAGCTATAAAAATCATCAAATTTCAATAAATTATATCGATATTTTGAAATAATAAATAAATGTCTATAAATTTGTATCATTCTTAATGAATACCTAACATGTTTCATGAGCACTATATACTCAGTTCGAATATTATGAACAGAAGTATTTCGAAGATATAGTAGACTTTTTTTTGTATTTTAGTAAAACTAATTATGGAAAAATAATGACTATGATTTATGCGATATTTGGTATTCCCTTAATGTTATTATGTTTAGCAAATATTGGTTCGACGATGGCTGATGCATTTCGTTTTATCTATTGTAATGTATGTTGTTCGTATTGTAATTTAGTAAAAAAACGTCGTAATCTTCGTGCATTAAAATCTGTTGAATTATCACATAATACATCATCTTCTCTCCCAACAACATCAAATACTCATTCAACTGTTCCATCAGATAATATTCAAAGTCCACCATCATCAAATGTGGTTGAATTTGTTGATAATTTCAATGTTGATTATCGTAAACAAACAATACCAATTAGTGTTACACTTTCATTATTATCATCTTATTTAATACTTGGAGCTGTACTTTTTAGTGAATGGGAAAATTGGAAATTTCTCGATGGTGCTTATTTTTGTTTTGTTACACTTGCTACAATTGGTCTAGGTAAAATGAATTATTTTTCTTAGGAATAAATGAATATTTTCTTATTTTGTTTTTTCTTTTGACAAGGTGATCTTGTACCAGGTAAATCAATAACATCAACACAAGTTGAAGGTAAACTTGTTATATGTGCACTTTATGTTTTATTTGGTCTATCATTAATGGCAATGTGTTTTAATTTAATGCAAGAAGAAGTACGAGCAAAATTTCGACGATTAGGAAATAAACTGGGTATTATTGATGATCCAAATTTTTGGTAATTATTAAAATAGTTTTTTTTATGCAATTAATCTATGTATTGTTGTTGTTGTTGTTGTTACCTTTTCTTTTGTAAATGTTTCAAATCAAAAAAAACAAAATATATGCTTTAATGTAGTTCATAAAAGAGAATCGATTTTTTAATATCAGTTGAAAAAACAAATTTATTGAAATAGTCTGATGATGTGTGACCTAAAATTTCCTTGTGTAAATTATACCAAGATAAGTAAACTGTACCAAAAATTTAATTATGTAGAACTTACGAGGAAACATCCTCAACTGTCGGATCGCTTTTCGATCTATAATATAATTGTAATATCTATCAAATAATCTTAATTCAATCTTGTGGAAATATTATTGGAAAAAAACTATGATTAATCAACGGATATAGAAAAAAAAGAAACAGTGTCGCTCTATACTGTATTACAAACAATAACTTCAATCTTTTTTTTAACTATATTCTTTTGCTACTAAGAATACTAATGGATCGTATCCTTATATTGTTGCCTTATAAACTTCACTTGTGAAGAAACCGAAAGTTGATATTATATTTATTCGTAAATTAATTAAACGAAAGAGTTGATCTTCGATGGATCTATATCTTTCCATTTAGATATTTAACGTTAAGTAACTTATTATCGTATATACAGTACTTCTATCGGTAGTTATGTTGTTGGTTGAAAGTCCTTTTGTCGACACCGTATAGAGGAAAAGTAATCATAATGTAATATTTCTTGTTTTTAGGGTGTGGGTGAGTATGTGTATTTTCGAATAACTCACGCCCACACCAGCATGTATACCTACAATCACTCATCACACACAATCAAACTCACACCCACATCCACCCTCAGTGACGATTGAATGTGAATGATCATTATTTTTTGCATGCACTCAACGACTATCCGATTAATCATCTTTGCTCCCAAGCATACAAAGATAATTAAAAATATGTGAACCTTTGTCTCGCTCGTAAGAAAATATATACTATATAGTTATCTTTCGACGAAGTATGAATAATCATGTTATCTAGCTTTTTAGTAAATCAATATCAATAGATTGATAAGAGTACTGGTCACATCTTTATCAGGTTTTTATTTACAGACTATTATAATTATAAAGTTTGATTGATTTACAATCAAAATTTTATGTAAAATAAGAGAAGTTTATTCTAAGAAAAAACTATTTTTATAACAATCTATTAATATCTTAGATACAGTATGACATTGTTTTCTTGTACTCTTCTATAGTTAATACTAATAAGCAGGGTCGCGAGAACATAGTCATTCGGCTAGATTATTTAAAAGAAATTATTTTCTTTTATTGATTGTTTTTTACATGAAATAGAATATGTATTTCTCAATGGAACAAACGTACTAACTGTCATGCGAGAATAATAAATAAGAAAATAGATGCGTGACATTAAGAATAGCTGTCTATAGTCATTAAGATGTTTATTATTCCATCATGTTGCTTTGTCTGACAAGACATTATTATCTTTTCTACATATACGGACAAGATTTTTAACAAACAAAACCGAGATGACAAATAGTAGTGAAACAGCTTTTGAAAATACTGAAATATACTGGCCAAGAACTCTTCGATTTTGGCTACTACTTATTTTTGATATTCCATCTATAATATGTTCACTTTTTGTTCTTTATCATTTATTAATTAATCGAGCTTCTCGTCATGCTTTACATAATCATACTATTATCGTTTTATTAAGTATAGCACTTTGTTTTCAATTAATGGATATTCCATGGTATCTGGATTTTATTCGAAAAGGTTCAGTTCGACCACAAATACAAGCACGTTGTCTTATATGGTGGTTAGTTAATTTAGGATTTTATAATACAGTTTCACTTATTCTTGCGTGGACATCAATTGAAAGACATATACTTGTTTTTCATGATCAATGGACATCAACGCGTAAAAAACGTTTTTTCGTTCATTATCTTCCATTAGTAGTTCTTATTCTTTATTCAATTACTTATTATACAATTGTTATTTTTTTCCCACCATGTAAACATGATTATAAATATAAATTACCTGTATGTGCTGCATCACCATGTCATCTTTTTCATCCAGTATTAGGTGTATGGGAAATGGGAGTTCATGGTTGTTTATCGACAATTATTGTAACTTTTTTTAGTATTGCTTTACTTTTACGTGTCGTACATCATAAACGTCGTCGTCATCGAGTATTTCGTTGGAAAGTATATAGAAAAATGATTATTCAATTATTATCAATATCTGCACTTTATTTATTATTAAATTTTCCAATTATGCTTTTCTCTGTTGCACGTTTTTTAGGCTTACCAAATCATGTTGGTGTACAAGCACAACAGATTACTTTTTTCTTAACATATTGGGTAATGTTTCTTTTACCATTTGTAATTTTATCATCATTGCCTGGTTTACGAAATAAACTCTATATGATTGGCTTATTAAAACGTCAACGTCGAAGTACTGTTACTATAACAATGAGAAGACTTATTAATGTTCAAAAAAATCCATTACATTGTGCGTATATTGGATAATGTGTGTGCGATAAAAAAATATTCCAAATATAAGATATATGTTATAATAATATGAGATTATCAATAAATGTATATTAAATATGTATAAAAAATATTGAATATTTGTTCGTTTTTCTTTCTTTCACAATAAAGTTATTTTGACATAGTCAATATTCATTTCGAAACGTATAACTCTATCTATGATTAAAATTTGATAAACTTTAGAATAGTCTACAGAAGAGAAAAGCGTTTAGTAAAAGACTAAGTTTATTTTATTTCGATTAAAAATTATTATAGCCTTGATAAAAGTTACTCAATCTATTTCTTATCAATCAATATGACAATAATAGTTTTTCCTTCTTGATGCAAAAGTAATCAAAGAGAAAGAAGTTTTTCTTACGAGAAAATATCATGATTATGTTTTCATAGCAAGAGAAAAAAAATCAATTTTCTAATTTAATAACATGCTGAAATTACTTTTTTCCTTGACAAAATAAACGCTTAATTATAATATTCGTACTATACAAAAACTTGAGTAAGACTTTACAAACGGTAGTATATTTTGTAACAGATACCATTCAAGCCGCAAAAAAAACTATTTTGATAAATTATTAAAAGTTTTGTTGACATTTGTTACTAACGAAATCAAACTTTGTTATTGAATTGGAAAGACTATTTTTAAATGAGAAATGTAATCATATAGCTTGATCGAAACGAAAAATTATTGATAAAGACATGCATAGAGAAAAAGCTCGTGTTATCGTCAATAAGAAAAAATGTTATACATTAATAGAATAATTCTTTTGTATTTTATGCAGTAGATCATAAACTGTTTGATAATTATAGAAGCATAAATAAATCAAGATGAGAATTTGCTTGTTTTTTTTTACCGATAATAAAAGAAAACAAATGAGTGAAAAACGTACTACGCGATACGTTTCGTACTGATGACGTGTAATAGTACAATTTTTTCTCCATTGAAAATAATTATATCTATAAATACATAATTATGACTTGATATTTCTTATCTTTTTTATTGGTTAGTAAATTGCTTGTCTAATTAATAATTTATTATCAATAGACTTGTTCTGAAATGTTTCATCTAATGTTTACAATTTTCTTTGCTTGTCATTTATTTTTGTATCTATATAGATATAGAAGGTCGAGAAAAGAGTTATACACGAAAGGCAGAATCAAAGAAATCTAGATTAAGAACATAAAATACGTAGCGCTATCCAAAAGTAGTAGCGAAAGTAGCTTTTTATACTTCAACTAATATTACGATGCTAAATTTTTGATAAGATTTGTTCCGTTGTTATTTATACTGGTAGAAAAGCTCTAAAATCTACACAATATTAAGTAAAGTATGACTAAATATCATAGAAAAACAGAATGGAAGATCCTCTAGCGATCCGTAAGCAAATTACTGCCCGGCAGGTCTTTTGAATAGTCCTAAGTGTGAATGTCCAACACGTGTTAGTAGAAAAATTTAATTTATTCAGGTAATCAGATGTCCATTAGAACGAAAATTCTGAATTTGGTAAAACTCTTACGTTTGATAATTTTGTGCGAAGACATTTTCTACATAGAATTTATTTTAAAAAGAAATGAAGATTACATCTAGAACCTTTAATTTGTACAAGTACAACAATGAATTGATTTTTATTGTAAATAATACATTATATAGTTTGTTCAGCAATTCTTACAAATATATATCCTAATACTCCTCCGTATAATTATACATTTAATAATAATATAGATTGAAATAATAACTGTAATTCAACGCCATCTCTTACTTATACCTAATTAAATTTTTATAACACTAATCGTTTTTATCACAATTAAATGCAATTAGTTATCTACAAAGATTTGAGATAAAATCAAGAATTTCGATCTCGGGCTCAGTTTTACTTAGTTTCTATTATAGTTGATCAAGTCTAAATTGATCATTGAGATCAAGGTTGAAATCAATATCAATATCGGCGATGTGATTTAATATTTATATATAATACCTAAGTGCAGTTGTAGTTGAAATTAAAGCTGCTTTAGTTTGTTCTATTTCATGTTATGCACAACAATACTATACATAATACTTCACATCATGAACATAAGTTATTACTATAACTAGTATTAAACGTACTCCAATATCTTCGAATAATAGAGATACAATTACTTCCGAATTAAATGTAGTAAGAATTTTACTTGCATTGTCACAAATTTAACAAATGAGAATCTATTAAATACATCAGCAGTTACACTTATAACTAATCAAAAACAATGACGACATAATTCATTATGATTTCGTTAATAGAATCAAACTATTACTACCACGATCTCTATCAATAGTTACACAAAAACCTATATTTAATGACAATATATCTTCAATTCCGACTATGGAAAGTTTAACAAATTGCTCCGTTATTTGCATAGATCATACATAAAAATGGAATGACATGACTTTGAACTGTTATTCATATTCTTCTGATAAATATTCATTTTTTTTTGACTGAATAGAAAGAAATATTTTTTCGATTTATTTAGAAATATGATTTTTGACAATAATAAAACTTTAAATTCATTTATCTAAAATCTACTGACTTGATTTATAATGAATACATTGATCATATATTTTTTGTTTATTTTATTCTCACTTCTAGAATAAAATCTTCTAACAAAAAGTGAAATCTATTATCGAAATGAAAAGAAAAGAAAAGAAAAGGATAGAATGAATAATAAGATTATGAGAAATATAACTAGGCTAGGACGGATGACATAATATAAAAGTTTGATTTTTCTTTTTTCTTTATACAATTAACTATTAATTTGGTACAACTTGTCCAAGTCCACTTTGTTGAAGAATATTTGCTACAGCTGGATTTGCTCCATCATATAAAGTTGCACGGTATAAACTGTTACTAGCACCATCTCCACCAGCACTATTTCCATAATTTGTTGGATAATTAACTCCTGTTGAATATGATGGTGTACTACCATAGCTTTGGCTTTGTTGAGGAGGATTACTTTGAGCAGCCCATTGTCGAAATTCTTCTCGACTAACTGAACCATCTCGATTTGTATCAACTTGGTTAAACATTGCTCGAGCAACATCAAATTGTTGGTGTTGTTGTTGTTGCTGTTGTTGTTGTTGTCCATCATTACCACCATAAGAACTATTATTCGCACCGCTAAAATCAAAACTATCATTTTGACCACTTGCATTTATTGTACGTGCTGTATTAAACATATGTTGTTGATAATTAAGTGAATCAACGGTTGTATAAGCTGGACGAACGTTAATACCGGGTGGTAATTGACCATTGTCAAAATCACCACCTGATTGAAAAGCAACATTAAATCCTGCCATAGCACCATAATCAATATCTAATATAACATCTTTAAAAGCATCAGGACCGAGTAATTCATTATAAACTTGACTTGCAGGAATTTGATTTGGAAATCTTGAAAAAAAAAAAACATTTTTTTTTCTTCTTATATTATTATAAATCAAAGAAATATACTGTTGTTGTTGTTGTTGCTGTTGCTGCTGTTGTTGATTAAGTTGTGAACCACCTGGACTAATACCACGTTGAGCCCATGATTGAAATTCATCTCGACTAATTGAACCATCTTTATTTGCATCTACTTGATTAAATACAGCTTTAGCTGCATCAAAACGAGGATTTTGATGAGAAGAAGTAGCAGCTGAAACTGATAATGATCCGGCACTTGATGATGTTGTTGAACCACCTAAAAAAAGTTCAAATTAGTAAGAGTTATCAATATAAATCTTTCCTTTTTACTATAAGGACTAATTTCAGGTTGCATTCCACGTTGTTGATATTGTTGTTGTGCTGCTGCTACATCAATTTGAATTGGTTGTTGATTGATACTACCACTTGAACCACCTGGTGGTTGTGTTGGATATCCAGCTGGTCTTTGTGGTCCGAATACTCCAATACCTGTACCTGATAGTTGCTGTTGTTGTAAACCAGGTGGTCGAATTATTGGTATACCACCAGCTATTTGTGGTTGTGATATAGCTGTTGCATTCGAAAAACCTGTATTTGCTGTGGCAACACTAACTGAATCAAAAGTTGTATGAGTATGTGCTCCTGATACATGACTTGCTGTTGGTGAAGCACTTCGAACAGTTGTTGTATCAGCAATTGAAGTACCATCTATTGTATTGGTTGGTGAATCTGCACGTAAATTTGATTCTGTACGAGTTATATCTCCAGATGTTTCACTAGTTGCACGAATACGTTCAGATGTGATTTCAGTTTCTGAAGATGATGATGATGATGATGTACTACGTGCTGCCATATTGATTTAATACACACAAAAAAGAAATTGTCGGAGATTATTTCAAGGTTAAGTAGTAGTGTAGTGCGAACTGTCGTGACCACGAGAATAAAAAAAGAAACGAAAAGAAGTTATCGTTTGATAGCTAGAGGAAATCTACCAAGCGTAACGATCAATAAGAACGAAGGTAAACTGAATAGTAGAGAAAAAGAAAATTGAGCTCACATGCGTGCACTTGCCAACGACATATATACGCACGTCTAAAATTGAACATTACCTTGCTCGTTTCAACCGTGAGATTGAAGTAATTAGAAGAATGATTTTGTAATTTTTCTTTTCAAAATTCATATTCACGCTTTTTTTAATGATCAAAAGTTCAATGAGCATATCGATAGATGTCACAAATATCTGATTTATATAGTATATTCTTTCATATAGCTTGAAATTTCACAAGGTTTTTGTACAAATATTATTATACGCTTTTCTATATGACAGTTTAGAATGACTAATTTTGTCATCATTATTCGTTCATGTGTGACTTAAGGCGATGTACATATGTTATAAAGAAAAATTATTAATAAAGAATATTATTACATGCGTGGGTTTAAAAAATGTTCTATTTTTTTCATAATGAATGTGTTTTTTTTATGAAGTACATCTGGAGACTGCGTTGGCACATTTTTCTTTTTCTGTTCTTTCAGCCATTATTTTTACAAAGAAACAACACAAGCTGTTACTTGCTATCATTAACTGTTGATGACACGTCGTTTATATAGTCTAAACTCACTCACTCTTCATATAGTTTTTTTCAAAAACAGTTATTTAATTTCTATATATATTGAAGATAATTGTCTATCTATCATTTCATTTAATTTTTTTTATTTTTATCAAAGTTCCATGTAATACGAGAAGGATTCATTTCTCCTATTATCTATTCTATACTTTGATGATATATCATCCTTCTTCTTCTTCGTTCTTTTTATCATTATTGATTTATTTATTTTAGATTAAGACCTATTGTTCATAGCCTACAAAATGAATATCTTTGGATTACTTTTGGTTATTTTAATAGGTAAAATGATTGATAGTATTTTAATGAAGCTAATGAATATTAATAGACAATTATATATTCATTCATTCATTAATACATATGCTTGTTTTCTTCACTCATTGTTTCGCCATATTCTGCCTAATTGATTGACAATATGCTTCTTCTTTTCTATAGCTGTATCCACTTATGAAGCATCCCCGAATGAAACCAATGCAACAAGTAGCAGCAACTTTACTGATATAACCACTACATTGACTACTTTAATTACAACAGCTAATATCACTACTATAGCAACAAACGCAACAACAGGTAACGATTTTTTTTTAAAAATGTTGCTTATTATTTGACTAACTAATATGTTGATATCTCCTAATTTAAACTAAATTTTAATTGTTAATTTAGTCACAACTGCATCGCCTGTAACTAGTCAAGCAACAACAAAAGCTTTAACTACAAGCGGAAACACTACAACTAATTTTACAACTGCTTTTACAACAGCTTCAACGGTGAATACAACAAATGCAACAACAGCAACAACAAAGCAAACTTCAACGACTACATCGAAGCCACCCGGTATAATAATCATCTAAATTTTAACTTAAAGCCTTATAAATAAACGTTTTTCTTAGGTCGTAAATTTGATGGTCTTTCATTTATTGGTGGTATGATTCTTGCGACTGGTCTTGGTGCACTTATCTTCCTTGTAATAACTTATTTACGTCGTAACAACCAACAACCTTACTCAAATTTACAATGAAACATGATATGCATG
>CAJNOI010000830.1:0-23648 GCA_905250115.1 Adineta steineri | reverse complement strand
ATACAGCATCTGTATTATCAAATGGAAAAGTATTAGTTACTGGTGGATGGAATTTTGTAAGTTCATTCAATAGTACTGAATTATATGATCCATCGTCAAGTACTTGGACAACTACTGGTAATATGAATAATGCACGACATGCTCACACAGCATCTGTATTATCAAATGGACTAGTATTACTTGCTGGTGGGGCTGATAATAGTGGTAGTTTAAATAGTGCAGAATTATATTAAGTATTTCAAACAAATTAACTTTCACTTATCTGATTTTTTGTCTTGCAAGTAGTTCAAATTGCGAAGTGTTTCTTTTCGTATTTTTACTTGATTATCGCACATTTTAATATTTGATCCCAAATAAAAAATAAATATCCTTGTTTTTCTACTCGTATATATTAGTCTATTATGATTAACAAAACTTATAATTGATACGATAAATTTAATTATCCTTTCAATTGTTATCTTAGCTTTACAGCATTGTTTTGATAGTATTCATCGGATTTAGAATGTATAATCATTGGCAAATTTCGCTGGGTGTGGGTGCGTGTCGGTGTAGCATAATTATGGTACCCACACCCACCCATCCTCAAAAGTTGTTAGTTTTATTAGTCTCTTTCAAAATCATATGTAAGATAGATTTCTGCGATTTGTCAAAGATAATTCGTGATCAACACACATAACAAAGTACAGGTACGAAGCACTATTCTCTTACTTAAGTACAAAGGCAAGTATACTTTTAGATTTTTCTAAAAACTTAACATAGCTTTTAAAGTTTTGTTTTCTAAATCAGCATGTAAAACTGAAGAAGAACAATGATCAAGTTAGTTGTTGATGCTGAATCGGAATAATTTAGATTCAAAACATGTTCGTGGCTCTAAACAATTGAAATCTAGAATTTTTATACAAATTGTCTAGTTATTATTTTTTTTGGTCAAAACTTGATTTTCAAAATCGGGGAAGAATACATTCGTAATATCCTCTATCGAACAATATGTGATTCGTTCAAATCTATCGTCTGCTACTTTTTTTTCATTCCTAGCACCTTAAAATAAAAGCACTGAACAACAAAACAAATCTGAAACGTGATTAAATGTGATTTATTTCTTTAATCTATCTCAACACCTGATCCATTATATTTTAGTTCATAATTAATATAAACATTGAATGTTCTTGCATGGAGTTCAAACCATGTAAAGACTGGTTCACTAGCGCATTTGATATTTATTATTGATAATTTGGAACATTTTGTTAATATTAATAAAACATCATCAACATTATCGATATCACAATGAAGTTCTTCGACATTTGAAAATGTTTTACAAAACCAATCTATATCTTGAATTTTATTATATTGATAATAATATGGACAATTATATTGATAATAATATGGATTACAATAATCGAACATTTTAATCTTTTTGCTTAAAAGTTCACAGAGTTCGTGATTAGTGTAAAATGAACTTGTAATTTGTTTCTTTAAGATTAATGATGATATATTTGGCATTTGCTTTAATATTTCGAATAGTAATTCTGATTTAATTACAGACCTTTTTGTAATTTCCAATTCTACGATATTTGATAAGTTGACCATCTTCTTCAAATGTTCTATTTTCAATTCGTACTCATCGTCTTCATCGTCTTCATCACAATGAACACGATTACTTTCTAAACTTAATGATTGAACATTTCGAAAATACCATGATGAATCATCTCTAATTGCACCAACAAATAAAGCTAAAGACTTAACATTATCAAATTCATTTAAAACATTTGTCGGTGAACTATTGTATTTTTTCATAGTAGATGTTAATATATAGTACGTGGGTATGTATGGTACAGTATAAACTAATGCTCTTCCGTCATCGATTACATAATTGATATACCAATTATGTTGATGCCAAAAATCAGTTTGAAATGCTGAAAGCTTGATTAACATATTATCGTAAGATTCAGAATTGTAATAATCAAAGGTAAAGTTGAATACACGTAATCGTGGTAATGAAGATTTGATGAGATGTTGCCATTGATCAGCATCAATCATATCATCTGCATTGGTAGTCCAGATTGAAAAGATTTTCAAGTTTGGAATACATTTTAACAGCACTTCGAGACGTTCAAAAGAAATCCAAGAATGAGCTAGATGTAATTGTTTTAAATAAACAGCACATATCTTACTAAAATCAGATTTATAGTCCACATTGTTATCATCTTGCATATTATCATCATTAAACATGTCGATTTTTATATATTTTAACATCGATGTATAATTCAATATTGTTAGTAATTCAGGTACAGTACACACATTAATTCTTAATGATGTAACTGACGATGTTCCATAAATAGATGTTGGACGATAGTTTGCTAATGTTAGCACTTGTATTTTCGATTTAGATATAGCCTGTGCTTTTAATCTCCATTCAGGAGCATAAAATCGGTATAAATTAGGTAATAAAGTTAACATAGATGAGACTTGTTCTTCTTCTTGTTCACTACGATAATTAAACTCGCCAATAAATGATAATGATCGAAGGTTAATAAATTCATTTAATGCAAATAATGAAAAAAATGATTCAATTTGTCCACGTAAATCTATATTTGATAATTTTAAATAAATGATGTTTCGTTTTATTTCCGGATTTATGCGTATTGTTTGACAAAACTCTTCAAATAAAGGCTTTTTAACTTGTTCAAAATTGAGATGTAAATGAATGTTTCGAATAAGTATATAAAACTGATCGTTTAATCGATCAAATGAATAAAAGATATCGGGTGCATTGAGATACTGAAAGCATTCAATGAGTATTTCGTTTGGTAATTGTTCAAATTTCATCCTGCTCGATATTTTATCTAGAATGAAAAAAGAATAACAACATGTATTTATCGGTAATATATCCGCATGCTCTATGTTATAGGTAGTATATGAGTAAAAGAAAGAATGTGGGAAGAAATAATTTTAACTTGTTCTTTTATACTGTACATAAGTCATTGGTTTACCTTTAATTAACGATATTCTGTGTAGAGACTCAATATACAGAGACATCTTTTTATTATAGTTTGTAATTTATCAAACATTAACATACAGTGAAATATTTCGTAAAAGTGTGTGATAAATACACGTTAATATTCTATAGATTTCACGCATGACAATCGCTTTTTGTTACGATGAACTTCTGTACCTATTATACGAGTATACTAGATATTTAAAACATAACAAAATGTGATGTAAAACAACAAATGTTCAAGCTGAAGATAATCGCTATGAGAAGGATAGATGTGGGTGTGGGTGTTAAGGAATATTCTTCTCTCACAACCATACACCCACACCCTCACATATAAATTATTTTATCTAGATATTTCATTATTTTTCTTCTACTGAGGATGTCTGTTGCGAATAATCTAATTGACTTGTTTTACTATTATGGAGTTGATAATAAACTAATGGAACTTTTATTTATTGTAGGCTGACTTAAAAAATAACTTCATGATCTGATTGTATTTTAAAATGAATTGATTACTTGATCAACAAACAGTACAAAGATTTCAGTGCAAACCATTTTCGAATATCTTGAAAAAGTTTATTACGAAATCTCTTATAAACATTGGTTCGATCAAACTTCTTGTTTTGAAAGTGAATAGTGTTGAATATATTGACAATCAAAAAAATAAGAAAGTATATTTAAACTCTTACACTAAAACAACATTCTGCAAAACGAAACATACAAATACAAAAAGCAGAGTAATAAAAAGCTTCTAACTAATGTACAACAATACAATAAGTCATAAAGAGAAACAAAGTGATGTTTCACAAATGAATATTGATTTCAATATAAATATTGCTAACATCAAATAAATAAAAAACCGACGATACATAAAGCGAATGATAAGAGCATGATATAATATGAGTTCACAGTTTGTTATGTAATGTTTGCTCTACCAGGAGTCATTTTCGTATTTACAGGTGTCACATCGTTTGTATTTTTGCCAAAATAACAAAAACAGCGTTTGACTTGTTGGCGAAACGTTTTTGAGACAATGAGAAATACATAGAAACCACTCTTTAGACAAGAAAAATAATTAACAAAATGATGAAATAAAGGATGTCTTACTTACTCCATATGTGAGATTACCTAAAGAATTGACAATATTAAAGATGAAATATTCAATATTTTCTTGTTCCGCCGTTTTGTTCACAGAGACTGATGCCGATGAGTATACATCGAAAATAGTACCGGGCAAGATAGAAATAATAATTATTATTATTTGTCCAAAAATCATATAGGAAAGTTGACGATCAGCTCCTTGTAATTGACGTGTATTTGTTAAAGTACGCATATTTCGATAGGCAAGTGTACCAAATACAATGACAGTAACCAGTGGAACTGCTGTATAGAGAAGCCAATTATCAACATAATTATAGTAAGTTCCCCAGATCTCATTGTAATTGGCACAAACATTCGAACTGAATATTAAAAAACACATGTATAGGAAAATGACATAAAGACTTTCAAGATGGTTTCTTCTTTTTCCTATTCATACTCTCTGTCAAAACGATAAATTCGATAAAAATTTTTGCCATAGTTCTCTCCAGTTCATGGGTGATTAAATTTGAAATTATAGTAGAAATATCTACTTTTTCATTTTCATAATCTATTTCTAATTGTAAAAAATTAAATAAGTAATTTAATGAATATAAAAGATTCATCATGCATTTCTAATTTGATCATCTAGGTATCTTATTTACATTGAAGCATATACTAAGTTTTGTCATAATTTTTAATACAATACTAGATAAGTAATTCTGACAGTTGCTGTGAAATAATTCACATAGAAAACTGATATATTTTATCATAAGCACTGACAAGTATGTTGCATCTGGTTATTCTATAAAAACAATCATTTTGGTAGATATATGTATTTAAAAAAATCGCAAATCTATCAAGATTGTTATATTAACTTCTTTTCGCTATAATAAGCTCTGAATTTGACACCTTAGTTTTCCTTTTGAATTGAACCAAAATATAAATTATAACTTTCTAACCTTATATAAGTGAAAATAAGATCTGGTATACATGTAAGTATCCAGAAAACAACTACACCAGCACTAATACAATAAGCCCATTTGATCTTGCTCAATTGTCGTAGATTAGCTGATCGTGAGGTCATCAGAAAACGATCAATTGTTGCTAACCATTCGCATGTCATTGCCACACCAAGACAAGTATCAATAAGATATGCCTTTATTTTGCACCACCCAGGTGAGAGAAGAGTTAAATCTATATCAAAGCCAATAGCAGAAATACGAGATATTCCTGAAACCAAGTACTGCACAGATTGTGCAATCGCTGCTATAAGTAGAAAGAATGTGCATGGCTGAGTACGATATATACGTGAAGTTGAAAGTATAATTGTATTCATTAAACTACCAAAAAAACCTATACAGCAGCATGGAATAAGCACATAAAGTGTATACATTTGAGTGATGTACGACCATGATGCCATAGTATGTGCCTGTTTATTTGCAGAATATTTTCACTAAATATTGTTTGTGCACTGCTGAAAAAGATGATATAAACATTTTCAAAACTAATCAAAATCGTTCTCTATATAATATTTTTGTTTGTTTTATTGAATGGATTTTCGGACCTGTTCTTCTCTCTTTAGGAAGGAACGTCATTTTAACTCTCGGTATTTATGACAGTGAATACACTTAGCAGAAGTCAAATGCGTAGAATACTTTGTTTTGCAGAATGCTTGAAAAATCTAATTAAATAGCGTACATTTTGAATGGGTGAGAGCGAACGACTCATTATCTTTCTAGTCACATCCACATATATACCTGTTACTTTTCATTCAAAACTTTATATCTTCGTCGACATCATGAAAGTCAGATAATTTTTCAGTTCTGAAATTTGTAAGAGTTTATTGTTCTCGAAATTTCGATACGTCTCATTTTATCGTGTGAAAATCTTTTCTTTTCAGAACAAAATATATTTGCAATAGTGTTGCGATAGGCTCAATACTTTTCTTTTATCATTCTACAAATATATCCGTTAGAAAGCGTCTTGAATCATCCAATAGTAATAAATATTCTTTCGTTAATGTTCGTAACACTACTTACCAAGTATCGTATTAATAGAGTAAATATTGTAAAATATAGTCGTTTGAAATAGTTTTTCTTTTCTCAACTAAAAATGAAAACTATGCATTTTTCTTCCATCTATTATATGTGTTTTATTTCTTGACGTCACAAATGCGATGAAGTAATGCATATTAAATTAAAATTCTGAAGATTTTATTTGATATGTTTCATGCTTTCTGATTCTATTGAGTTGTTCTAAAAAAAAGCATGATACTCAGAAAGTATTTTCATAAAAATAGTAATTAATAGTACCCAGAAAGAAAAATTTTGAATTAATATGTCCTTGATAAATAAGTAGATTATTTGATGATGTTTTTTTCATGATAATTTCTGGCTGAGAAAACAGAAAAATTATGATATTTTCTAGTTAAGAAAAAAGAAAGATTGTGATATTTTCTGGTTGAGAAAACAAAAATATTATGATATTTTCCAGTTGAGGAAAAAGAAATGTTACAAAAGGGTCGATTACCTATTAATTGATAATATGAATTATAACTGATATAAGATCTTAAGAGAGACTTCATGGCAATATCGAGCAACGTCCCAATATACGAGGTACTAGACAAAAAAGTGATTTTTGATCTTTTATGTGCATTTGAAAGATCATCTTAAAGGTGTTGGTGTGGAGGGGTGTGTGGCCGTGAGAGAAGAAGAGCCCTTAATACTCTCAGCTACACCCACCCACCTACACCCTTTCCTTTGTATAACATACACCACCTGATTTGGGAGAAGCATTCTTATGGCATGTCAGGTTACAGAAAACTGATTTGATGCATCCAGAGCACCCTCAAATTAAATAACCCTCTAGTCATAATACAGAAAAAACGGTGAAGAAAATGAATGAGACAGCACCAACAAGGAAATAACTGTTCAGTTACTTTTTATTTTCTTCTAGTCAGTTGTATCTTTTCAATGCTGTTCGTCTACAACAATAGTTACTTTAGTTGTATTTATTTTTCTGTATTCCTCGAGATACAATAGAAACAAAAAATAAAAAACACTTTTAGTTCGTTAGAAAAAAACAGAAAAAAGAAATAACAAATAGTTTCAGCTGAATCATAGTTATGTAATTTCAAAAAGATAGTAACATCAATGTATAGTATTTCACTAATGATGGAGGATTACCATATGTGAGCCGCCTTTTAGAATCGGATATGTACCAGTTTGCAGAGCTCGATGGAACTACAATAAGTCTGAAAGGCTTCGTCCTCAAACACTTTTCGTCTCAAATTATGACCATTTCAGCAGATATTTAGTCTCTTCTGGTAAAACGTATATGAACAAATAAATTTACGGGAATCTGACCTTGGTTCATAGATAGATCTCATAGTTGTTAGAATATTCTAAACATGTCATTCTTAAAGAATGTTGAAGAAGTTGCTTTTTTATCTTTTCGCGCGACACATCTTTTTTTTTTTGGATATTCAAATACTAAAGAAAAATACTCTTTAGATACTGAAACTTTTAGGACATTCTAATACTCATAAGATCTATTTATACACTGCATTCGAGATAAAAATTGTATAATTCAATTTGTTCATACATAGCAAATCCATAGTTCAAATATCTCGTGAAATAGTTATAACTTGGAAAGGAGAGCGAATGAAGACGAAGCTCTGTAAGTTTCTTCCAATCTCATCAATGTCCTCAAACTGGTATAAATCCGATTTAAAACGATGCGTTGCGGTAAAAAATCGTTCTTCGCTGGCACATGATGTTAGACAGAAAGAACACATATGAAATACAAACAAAAGAAAAGAAAAGTGGAACGAGAAGGAGACATGATGTTGGAAAGTATAGTCAGAAATATATCTTTAGCATTATTCATCGATGATGAGTCTTACAATTTGGTATAGCAAAATGAAATAGACATGGATACATCATCGTATGAAATAGAATAAGAGGGAAAAGTTATCATGTTTTCTTGAGTAAATAACAAAAGCAAAAAGAACTGAAAAGAATTCTGAATTCAAAGAGCACGCATGTAAGAAAAGCAAAACTGCTGATTGTTTGGTGGACTATCACTATTTTGATCAATTTGAATTAGGTACACTTACTGCACCGCTGATTTGTGTACACTCTCTGCGCTGTCGATCTGTGTAATGCTGTTTGAGGTTAATGTAGGTTATTTTTTGATGATGAAAAATATTGCCAATGCTTCTTTCTTGTTGTTGTTGGCAATCTTGGAGTCGATCATCACAGAATTCAATGTTAAGATCACAGAATGCGCTACAAATTGTCCTGAGATCACGTGAAATGTTAGCAGTGATTGATCGGCATGAATGAATCAGGGGAGCGTGACGACTTCGCCATGCATTGTGGAATCGACTACCATTTGTGAAGAATAAATGAACCATAGACAAATTCGTGAAATATCTAAGGTTATTCCTAATTATTTGTTCAATTTCTGGTGGTGTGTTGTTTCTTAAAATCATCACAAGGATATACTTTTTGTTTGGATTATCCCTTACATATTGTAAGGAATCAGTTAGACTATGATCAATAGGTGCAACGGATGTGAATGGATCTAAATCTAGAATTGGGTCTTTGGCGCTTCCACCAGTATCAACCACTCGTAATGAATATTGATCGTCATCTGGTTGTACTGGTCGCACTGCATCGGTACTCATTATCTTTACAGAATATTAAAAAAAGCAAGAAAACATTTTTATAATTGTAGTGTACAAAACTCACCCGGTCGTCGCGTCTGCCTCTGTTGTTATTCCTTCATGTAATCGTATAGGCACTGATTATTTATCTGAAAATTGAATTCAGTTCATAACCATTATGTAAAGAAATTATTAATAGTTGATAGTACGTTCTAGTTAGAATACTTAAGGAAATGGACGTTAGCTCAGATCTAATATTATCTCGAGATATGCAGAATTTTTGGTCTTTTTCATTGAAAAAATCTTATAATTGATGAGGGTAATTATTCAAAACTTGATCTATATGTATTACACTTTCGAAGCTCAAGGCAAAGGTATTCGTGCTCATAAACTTTGCGATTAGTCAGTAGCATTATTTACGCAATTTGTCGAATGATAGTTTGTTTCACTTTCAATAAATAGTGTTCGGAATGCACATACCCCCACTAACCTTTACTCCTTTGTAGCTACTCAATACAACTCAATAAATGCTACTACGTCCTTTTTTCTGTAGACCATATTTTCGGTGCTGATAACTATGAGACTAAAGGTTGTAGATTATTTGTTTTTAGTATTACTCAGAAGCAGTTAGACTTATTTTAATGATCCCAATATTGTCAAGACGGAATAATTGATTCTGATCAATATCATTTAGCTACACTAAAAAGAATAAAGTGTTTCAGACTGGACCTCATTTTACATGCTCCCTTTTTAAGAAAATCATTTGTTTTATTTCAAAAAGAGTTTTCTAGAAAATTGTTTTGGAATATGAAATGATCTCAATGAAAGTACATTAAAACAGAAGAAAAAAATGTATGATCGGTTAATTTATTGTTTCAGAAATGTAAAATAAATCGTGATTATAATAACTTACAGTAATATTTGGATAACTTGAGGATGGGAAAGACAGTTTTAATAAAACAAATAAGTTCATGTGCCTTACTGAAATATCATACTAATGAAGTTCTGTACGATTGATAATGTCCTGTGTATTTCGTGCCAACAGTTCATAACATTGGCCAGATTTTTCCAACAGATATACTGCCGTCTCTGGATCCTTATTGTTCTTTAAAACTTTCTCAGCAGCATTACCATATGATCTAGCTAAACCATGACCAAGCTTATTTATAAGTCCTTCAATAGTATTGACATAGATCACGTCTGACTGCTTATAATCGGACTTGTCACTATTACACGGTTGTAAATTGATATCCAAACAGTATATTCGCAGAAATTTTGTTTCGAATGGTTTTAATTCTAGCAGTATTAGTTCACACGAGACTAAGTATAGTTCTTGACCATGCGCTTCACATTGGAACAGCAGTCGACTAATCTCTGATGCATTGGCGACGAACAATGTTTGGAATTCGGCAAACGTTGTGGTCAGAATTTTTTGTTGTGCCTTTAGTATGTCTTTGCGGATATCGAAGCAGAGGATAGGATCGTTAATACTAAAGCCGTGGTTTATATATCCTGTGTTCATATTTTTGAGAGTACCCTGGGGTTCAATGAAACCAGTTTTCCGTTCCAAACGTAACCAAAGTACTAATTCTTCCTTAAAAATATTAAAATGTTTTGACGAAGTAGGGTTGGTTTTCACTTGAAAATCACTATGCTCGGGCAGAAAGTTTGCATCGAAGTCGAACCAAGCCTTTTTATTTTTTCTGATGATTGAAAGTCTGTTTTCATACGCATTGTGGGCATTTTGCAAATTGTTCATGGAGAAGATGTTTTTGATAGGATGACGTTCGAGGTGATCGTGCAAAAATAGAAAACGTCGCAGCTGTACGGCTTTTTCATGAATCGCGTCTGCTTTTTCATAAATGTTAACGTTGTCTCGCTTGTGGGATGAATCGATCATCTTATACACATTTATAAGTTTCAGCATGCACTGACAATAGGCGTCCCCGATATCACCAACAAAATCGTCACTAAAACTTTCTTCCATCAAAGAGTCGGTAAAGCCCTGATCTCCTTCATTTTGTTTCAGAAGCTTTGTCAAAAATAAACCATAGGGTTCTCGTTCATATCGATCGATATCTTCCGATGTGGACGCCATACGTATCTTCCATATGCTGTTGTCTTTATAGTATTCAACGCTGTCAATGCGAAAACAGGTACCAATACTGAACAGTACTTCTTGTTCTTCAGGAAACCAGCTATGCTTAGATATGTCAGCAAAAGGTGTTGTCTGATCTTTGGATGGATCAATCATTATTTCAAAAAGGACCGGTTGATAAGTTTCAAAGAATGGTCGCTGAGAAAATGTTAGAGCCAGATCACGGTTGTGCGTGGTGGAAAAAAAACAATTTGTAATTATATGCGTATTATTTCGCATTCGATTCAGGTCGAAATGAGATAATGACGTGCCACGATATAACGTAAGCGCTTTTGTTTCTGTCATCCCGCGTCCCATGGAAGCATGATTGTTTTTCAGTTGATTGACCAGATCGCAAATGAAATTGCGAAATATAATAAGCGTTTCTATATCTTGTGTTCGCAGCGCTTTATTAATCAGTTTATAGAAGAACGAATCCCGCGTATACCACCGAATAGCGTTATTTTGACTGTATGTGTTTTTGAACTCTTCGATTTTGACCAATTCTGCATCGTTATTTCGATAACGGGAATAACACAGTCCATACCAGGCACGAAATCTTTCCTCTACTCGGATCTTTGATAAACGACAAACTGTGTTTGACAGTACTTGATACCACAAAGAAGTTGCTGACTTCTCTGCTGAAAATCTTACGCTGTTTCGCATTTCCTGCAATGTATAAAATGACGCTTGGCATTTGACGGTCATAAGACGGTGAATGTGACCTATCAAATCTAACTCTGTACTGACACATCCAACAACTTTTTCGTAGATAACTTTGATCCACGCATATTTTGCTAACATAGCACAATAAATGACAATAGAGTCGACCGAGAGAATTGAATGAAACGATTCGAGATTTTGAGCAGCACATGAACCAGAAATAATCAGAATTACGGAATCCAGTGTTTGATGGAGATACATAACACACTTTGCAATATCATTATAAACTTTGCAGGTATCGCTTAGTTTGTTTGCGATTTCTTGTGTGCGTAAATCTTCTGGATCAATCAACGAATCAAACCATACTATAGTATAATCTTGTCGATGAGTTGCTATTTCGTCTAGATCCACTAGACGATTGCTCACCTCTAGAAGATGGATACATAAGAAATATAAATACTATCTTGAGGGTGTGGGTGGATGCGGATGTGGGGTGACTGTGGGTGTGAAAATTTTGTTTACTTCTGAGCCAAAACCACCCACACCCACCCACCAACATCTTGAGGGTGTGGGTTTCTTGTGCCAGTAGCGACACATGCTCATACTCACACCCACATCCTCAAGTACATATAAAGAAATAACTTGGGGGATAGCTTTGTCAAGTGCTACATCACTTAGCTCTCTCCTGATCTCGTCATATGTGCGTTCTTATCACTTTCTTTCCTATTTGTTCTTTCTCTTTTGTTCTTCTGTTCACATATATGCTTGAATTTTTCATTTCTTTTGTATCACATACATGTGAGTCGTTTCCTTTCTTTCTATATCTGTCATCTTTCCATATGTGATATATCAGCTGAGATATATCTCAGCCGTTCAACTTCAGTCACTCAATGGAGATTCGCAAAAGTCTATAGTCCACTGCCCTATGTTTAGCCGGTAATCTTTTATAAATAAAGGAGATAGAAAAGAAGTATCTTCCACCTTAGTCATCATCTAGCGGACAATTCAGGTATGACTACATAATATTTTGCACATCTACAGAACCATGTGAGGTGCAATCACCGCCTATACTAGGGGAAGATATTTACTCGTTGCTTTTCGACTTCATTCGATGATTCTCAAACCTCAGCTGGAATCTTTTGCCTAGACTGCGAACTGAAGTTCTAGTTTAAAATATGTTCACATACAACGTACCGGTAACAAACTGGTCATAATCTTCGTTATTTGAAAGATCACTTTCAGTGTTCAAAACAAATGAATCGTCGAAAGCTATCGAGTTCATTTTCGGCGCCTGTTCATGTATGGTCACCCAGTCGTCTTGTAGATTGAAACTGATCATGGAACTTGACATTGTGAACTTTTCAAATAGAGAGTTAAAAATTCAGTGCCTGCACTAAAAAGAAAGAAACTTGCTAATGGTGAAACGTAGCTGTTGCAACTTGCTAGTCAATAGTTGGAAAAAACCAAGGACTGTGGTTCGATGCTTTTACTGCCTATAAGATGTTAATGCCCGCAGATTGCGCCAGATGGCGTTCACTTATGTTTTCTGTGACTATTGGAATCGTTTACCTCTCCGATACCAGGGGTGGGTGTGGATATGGATGTCTCGTGCTGATACCAACACACACCCACGCCCAATAAAACTATCAGATATGAACCAACTTTAGTTACCCTTAATAACAGAAGTTGCTCGAAAATAATTTTATTTATCGTTTAATGTAGTTATTATCTTTAGCATTCTTTTTCAGATTTACGGTTACAAAAAGAAAAAGAATAGTTCTTTATGTTTACATTTAGAAACAGAATAATTCTTGTCTAAAAGAAGTAATATAATGAAAACGAATCAATCCATTTGCCTGTTCGTTTTCAAACATTCATCTATTCCTTTCTCTTATCTACTCTTCAACCCAATACAACAACTCAAAAGAATGATTACACATTCCAAAACACTCTTCAAGATATACTTAACCAAATTCAATACCAAATCATTTATCCATTACTTGTATACACATATCATATGAACGTACTTTCTGAGACTAAAGACATTTTCCATGCGTCTCTCCGTTGTTTTACCAGCCTTTTGAAACATAAACTTTTGTTTATTATTTATCGATTATGACTTTGAATTTACAGTTCTATAAAGTATTACAAACATTGTAAATATTAAAAAATAAATAGGATGATAATGTTTGTAACTTTAATTGAATAAAGATAATATCAAAGGAATCAAATATTTTTTGAAGTAGTGTATTAATAATAGAAAATGTGTTAAAGAAATGCGTAAATAAGTTTGTATGAGCAATTGATTTAGAATAACAGGTAAGAATAGATAACGATTGATTTTATAGATCTGTTAAAAACTATTGATGATTCTAGAAACTTGCAAGAAGAAAATACAACTAAAAATATCGACTCGTATTTATTAGAGGGTGAGAATGCAGATCAATAATGGACACCAACACCCACCGACCCTTAAGATGGTTTATTTATTATTAATTGACTTTTATTTATATATTTTTTTAATTGTAAAACAAAATAAAAAGCATAACAATGTGAAGCAAAAAAAGCTGAAATTTTGATTATCGTATCACTATATACGCGTATCACTGCTGGAAAAAAATATATAGAATTGATTAATATCCATCATGTGTTTTAGATTCATTTTTAAGAATATAACCTTCTTGATTTAAACTCTGACGTGTTTGTAAATGTTGTGAAGAATCTCTCTATATGTAGATATAAATTTAAGAAAATATATTTTTATTATTTGTAGCGAATGAACATACATGATTTCCTTCGACAGTATAAACTTGTGATTTTGGAGAATGATTTATAGTACCATTATCTTTATAAAATTCCAAATGATTCGTTTTTCTTCGCTAGACAAATAAATAAATAAATAAAATTTATTGATAAATAGCAAAATTAACACAAACTTTTTGTGGAGTTAATTCCGTTTCTTTTGGTGACAAATGGTTGTGATTAAGTTGATTAAATTGAGATAATGTTTGATTAACAGTTCGATTAATTCGATGATTAACAACATAATCATATGTTGATATACCATGATAACCTAATAGATAAAGGAAGAAAACGAATTTAAATTTCGAGAAAATCATTTCCGTATTTTTTTACTTACATAAATAAATATGAAAAGCAAGAAGATATAGAGTTAATCCCCAACATGCAATAGCGATAAATGCTATGATTGCTGTTATGACTTGAAATGCGATGAGTGATGACGGAATCATTAATATAGCATATTGATCTATTCAAAAAAAAATAGGTATACGATAGAACAATAAGAGATGCTCTTGAGGACAACTAATGGACACTTAAGATTATGAAAGCTGAAGTGACCTGAGAGAAAACGACTGAATTACATAATCTATTAATATCTTCTCTCATAGTTATTTCATTTTGATTATACTAAAAATCTTACTTGAATTATAAAATGGTTTTAATTTGAGTAACGATGTTGATGATGATAGATCTTGAAATGAGCCAATAAATTGCAGTAAACTATTTATAAATAAAATTAAAGTTCCAATAACAACTAACGATAACATTGAGAGAAATAATCGATAATTTTTTCCTCCAATACATGTATTAAGCCAAACACAATGATGATCAAATGAATAAATACATTTATTACATGATGAACAATGCTTCGCTTTTTCTGTAACATGTACAGAACATATATGACAATAAAGTTCTGTTATAACATGTGCATGTTGACGACGATCAAAATCAGTTTTTGGTCCGATACTTTTCTTTATGACTTCGTCATCAGCCGGATCAATATAAGCTAATCTTATAAAAATAAATAAAAATGGAAGTATAATCAGTGAAGTTAGCACAATATTTAACCATTGCCATGGATGTGTAGGAATATTAACACATAATGTTAAATAATTCATCAGTATAAGAAATAGTATGACTATAATTGCAAAAATTTGTATCCAATGTAATGGTAATGATAATCCATTTCTACGACGTTGACCGGTATTTAATGCAGTTGGACCACAAAATACGATCGCCATCCATATATATAGAAAACAACTTTTTAAGTTAATAAATGTACCTAAATGATAACAACTATGTTTTTTTTAATAAATTAACATGCAGAAATACATTTCAACTTGAATATAAAATTATTGTTGTTGTTTTTTTATAATTTCTTTATAATTTTTATTAAAATTTTCTTTTCTCATCTGTCATGTTACTAAGACTTGTTGTTAATAGTAACACATGACAGTCAAATCAGATGTCGCTCATATACAAGATGCATGAGTTATATTTTTTAATTCTCAAACATTTATCATTTCATAGAAAAAAGGAAATCATGTGTAGTTTATTTGATACTATTTTTTTTATAGATAGACTAGAAACAGTTTTATATATATGTAGATTAAATCTTAATACGTTCAGAATTTGTATGTATGAAACCAAGACGAAGATAAGCATCAACACCAATACGTGATACTTGTCTAAGAGTTAATGAACCACCAAAGAATTTCGCATAGAGACGACAAACTGGAAGACCAAATCCATAACCATACATTTGTTTTGATCTAGACGAAATTTTTAGAAGAATTTTAAAATCCGTGATTTCGTTTTCAACTTACGATTGTGTCATACGTTCTTGAAAATCTGCTAAAATATCCATATGTACTTCTTCTTCTTCTTCTTTTATGACATCACCCGTAAACATATATTTAAATATTTCTTCATCACTTTCATCAATTCCACCACCTTGATCTTTAACAGCAATTGTAAAATTTTCATCAATAGGATTTGATGCAATCACAATTTGACATAATGGTTTATCACGATTTTCTTCAAAATATTGTTTAACGTTTTGTACATTACCCAATGATGCTTTACTACATTCAACAATAGCACGCATTGAATTTTTTAATAATTCTCGTAAAATATATTCGATAATACTTGGAAAATAGGGTAAAGATTCATTCATCGTATTTTCAATTCGAACATGTGGTACAACTGTATATGTTTCAAAACATAGAGAAGAAACATCATTAACACATTGTTGTATAGCTTTAACAGGTGAAAAATTCATACATATTGCACCACGCCAATCGGAACTATTATCTTTTTGTTGTTTATGTAATTCAAGATAATGTTCAGCAAGCAAACGCATTGATAAACGTATTTGTAGGACATTATCAAGAAAATCTTTCATTATTTTATAGGTTTTAAAATGTTTTTGTGCTTCACTACAACCAGTTGATAATAAACCAATAACATCATTATTTTGTACAACAAATATATTAATTAATTCAAGAAATTTTTTTTCATCTTCTTTTGTTTTTATTTGTGGAAAATGAGCAAATGTTTCAAATAATTTTAAATAACGTTCATGTAAAGATAATAATGTTGGATTAACACCAGGTAAAAATGGTATCGATTGAAAATGAGTTAAACAATGTGCTAGACGTACTAATAATTGTTCATGAAGATCAATTGCTGTTTTCATTAAATCAATGGGTGTTGAATGATGTGGTGAACATGCCTCAATCATACGATTTGGATAACAATATTCAATAGGTCGTTGAGAATATTCAATAAGTTCATCATGGGAAGAAAATTTTGATAATTGTTTAACTATCCCTGATAGTGCTGGTGCTTGAGAATGTACATTCGTAGTTGCTTTAATTGTTGATGATAGATATCGATAGAAAGACATTAGAATTCTATATGATCAATAGAATAAATCAAGCAACTGTAGAAAAAAAAATGATTCATCAGACGAATATCGATCGAATCCAAGGACAGTCGTATGAGAGATGTCGGTAATAGTTTCATGAAAAGTTAAGAATATTTATTTATTTAGTCTAATTATAATAGAATAACAAAAGACAAGAAAAAAATATATATATATATTTAGGTTAATTTTGTATACACAAGAAAAATAAATTGAATTTGTTTAATCAAAATTTGATTCACCTAAAGTAACAATACGAATTGTATGAGCTGTTGCAACAAGAAAATTTTCTTCTTCTAATGCTCGAATAGCATCATCAAACATATCACGTGTAATACGTTCATCATTTCGTTCACGCATTTCATTGAATAACATATCTTTTTTAATTGCACCTGCACTTTGTGCTGATTTACGTTCTTTAAGATGACGTTTAAGTGTTTGAGCAAGATCAGCACGAAGACGACGTTCACCAGCACTAATACCTGTTGTTAAAATTGCAACATCAACACGACCTGTTTTAGGATCAACTGCCTATTCAAAATACAAATTATTCATTAAATAAATATCTCACGGCTAAATAATACTTACTGCTTGTTTTAATGCTTCACGATAAAGTCTAAAGAATCAATAATGAAAAAAGAAATGATATGTATATATAATTTACCGTTTTGCTTCTTCAACATCAAGTTCATCGACTATTTCTGAAAGTCGAACTTTAGCATGAGCTTCAGCCAAACGAATTAATGATTCAAGTTGTCGAGGATATGCAGAAATTTGTCCTTTACCACTACCAACTTTACGCATTTCAACATATCTAAAATTTTCATAATATTATTCATCTTTTGTATTCATCTAATAACTTACGAACTAATAAGAAGTTTTCCAGAAGCTTCTGTTAAATTTGGACTAACAAAATTACGTGCATATGAAATATAATCTCGAAGTAAATCGGTATCCTATAGCAAAATGAATGATTTATTCAAAAAAGAGTAATAGATGATATTTACCATTGCTTCATGATCATTTTCACCTTCTTTTCCATATTGATACCATGAAGCTAAATGTTGTGCTAATCGTCGATCATAAGCTTCATCTTGTGGATCAAGTAAAAGAAAAATTAAATCAAAACGTGAAAGTAATGTTGGTGGTAATTGAATATTTTCTATAATAGTTTTTGATTTATTCCATTGTGATTCAATTGGATTAGCAGCAGCTAAAACTGATGTTCGAGCATTTAATGTACATATAATACCAGCTTTAGCTATTGATAATGTTTGCTGTTCCATAACTTCATGAAGGATTGAACGAGCACTTTCACTCATTTTATCAAATTCATCAATACAACAAATACCATTATCAGCAAGAACTAATGCACCACTATAAAACGAACAAAATTTTTTTGTTTTGAATTAATAAAAAAACGAAAATTTTTATTTACGTTTGAAGAACAAGTTGACCAGTTTCAGGATCTTTTGTTACATAAGCTGTTAGACCAACAGCACTTGTACCTTTACCATTAGTATATTGTGCACGTGGTACTAATCGATATATATATTGTTGTAATTGTGATTTAGCTGTACCAGGATCTCCACAAAGTAAAATATTAATTTGTGATCGACAACTTTTTCTTCCAGCATCAACGAAATGTTTTTTTGCACCACCAAATAATTGTAATAAAATACCTTTTTTTATATCTTCATGTCCGAAAATACTTGGAGCTAAAAAGAAATAAATTTTTTCGATAATTTCTTTATTATTAATTTTTACCAATTGCATTTGATAATAATTCATAAATATCTGGACGTTCCGAAAGATTACGAAATTGAGCTAAACGATCTTTAGAAAATTTTGATGAACTAAAATTATACACATAGAAATATTTTATTATAAAAACAAAAAATTTACCTTGATTCTTCATCATCATTTGTTCCTTGTTGTTCAGAACCACCAGCAGTTGAGAATGATTTTTGACGACGAAAATGAATGACATCAATAAATGTACGATAAACCGATCGAACATTTCGTGTTTTAGGATTCATACGAACTGGTACTGCACGAAATATACCAGTAACTTGTACACTAAATCAACGAAATAATCGTACTAGATAAATCAATCAATGATACTTACCGATCACCTGGTTGTACAGCATCAACTAAATCATTATGTGCAACAACAGTAACTGTAACTGGTGTTTGACCAGCTGGCATTTCCTCTTTAGAAAATGGTAAACGAATTTAAATTTACTTTTTATTAGAATAAAAATTTACCTGGTGTTTCTTGTAATTTAATAAATTGTTTATCAGCAAATAATGATCGATTATGAATAAGTTCAAATGAATGTGCTGTATTACATGATGTACATACAGTTGGTTCAACAATTCGACCACGATCAATTTCAACTTGAATATGAAAACTACATGTATTACATGAAAAATATGCTGAACGCATTTCAGGCATAATTAATGATGATCGAATAACCATGCCCGAAAGACTAACTAATTTATCAATATCTAAATAAACAAGGATTGTACGAAAAGAAAATTATTTTTATATTTATTCAAACCTTCAGGATCAAGACAACGCATATTTCGAAACATATCAACATTATATGGTCGTACTTGAATTTGATGTGGTAATGTATCATCTTCATAAATTGTAAAAAATAATTCATTAACAGCTATATCAAATATAGGTATGACTTCTTGAGGATAGGCAAGTAATTGATGATACATTGTTTTATCAATTTGTTTCATATGTAAACAATCAACATTAAGAAATGGACGTTCAAGTAAATGTACTTCTTCTAATTTTTGCATATAGAATGGTTTAGCTGGATCAACACCTTCAAGATTCGCTTCTTCAATATTTAAATGAAATTTTTTCAAAAATCCAATAAATCGACGTTTACAATCATTAACATGTACATCTGTACCCCAAATAACAACTTGATTATCAGCTGTATTTACATCAATATCACCTTCCTAAAAAATTCAAAATTTTGTTTTGAAAATCTTTACATAAATTAATACTTACTAATTCATCTTGTTCATTAACTAAACGTAATTTTCGTGCACTACCAAGATCAGATCGTAATCGTGATGGTGTTGACATTGGTGTACGACCACTAGGACATATATTACTTTGTGCAGGTGATGTTGTAAATGTCATTGGTGAAAATGGCATACCTTCAAAGAATAGATTATATGAAGCAATAATTCATTTTTGTGTACTCAAAAAGTGAGTACACTCTAGAATCGATCAGTGTGTCCGGCCAGCCGTTTACTCGATAACTTTCGAAAGGCTAAGCCGATTCTGATGAAATTTTGTACACAGTTTAATCTCAACGGGACAAAGATAAAACGTACTAGGTGTCTCGAACATTTGATAATTTGTCTAGGTGTTCGGATTCGACCTTTTTTTTTACCATTTTTATCGGGAGTCCGTAAAACATGTTGGTCAGGGGGACCATAGCTTAAAAAAATACAGGTAGATCGGAACGAAATGCTGAGCAGTATGTACAATATTTTCAAGAAATCGGGTGACGATATGGCTGTAGATGTGTACTATGAGAGAAGAATGACATATATACACTCACACCTACACCGACTCTAACACCCTGCTTGCTTTAAATCGCTGTCATTCCGAAGATTTTGTATGTCTTCATATGTCGGGAAGTCGTGACGAACATCTTCTCAGGGAAACCGTAAAAAAAAGTTGGTGCGTTATGTCTCTTTCCCAATGATTTCCATGTACACTTTTTGCAGTACACATAACTCTTGGATAAAATCCGAAGTTTCCACATTTATTTAGTAGCTAACCTCGATTTTTATTTGGAGTACGTCCTGGTGTAAAAGGCATTTGAAGAACTGAACTTGGTGCTGGACTTGCAATTGGTTCATCTTCTTGTAATGCTGTTAATGGATTTCGTTTTTTAGCCGCTAAATAAAACACAAATTATATTCATAAATATGTTTAAAAATAAAATTACGTGTGCGTTGTGTTGATCCAGGTGTTTGTTTTCCTGGTGTTCGACGTTGCTTTGATGGAGTATCATCTGATTTCGATGGTGTTGTCATCTAGAAAAAAAGAACCATATTTTTTTCTCTCTTAATTCATTTGTAAAAAAATTCAATGAATTATAAAAAAATATTTATTTTTATTGATTTAAATAATATTCGTTTCAAGTTTACGTGTAATAGTAACAAGATGTTCATGCATTAAATTCGTTTGTTCATGAATCGAATCAAGTTTTTCCTGTAAATTTATATTTGATAATGTTGTTGATAAACGTGATGAATCAATTAATTTAACAATTTGTTTTAATATTAAAATAAATTCTTCATGTAAACGATGATCTAAATAAAGTGAATTATTATTATTATGATTTTGATTGGTTTGATTATTAAGTGAACGTATTAACATATTCAATTTTAACATATCACTTGATGAATCATTTAATGGTTTAATTATTCTTTGTTGAATAAATATAAAACGTTCAACAATAAATTGAATTGTTTTTAAAAGATTATTTATATTATGCATACGTCTATCGGAACTTGTATCCATATGAATTAAAAGACGAATAATATCATTTAAATATTCATTGATTGTTTTACATAAATGTATATTTAATGGAAAATTATTATTTGAACATGATTGTGTTAATGCACAAGGTATTAATGATGGTGTTGATTTACTTGTTTCTGTTAGATATGGAATATTTAATGATGTTGATGGACAATATGAAAGAAGAAGTTCACCATTAAGCATTGGATGATTTATTTGAGATTCAAAACATGTCATTGTATTGTTATTGTTATTTGTGGATAAATTCATACCATGAATCATTGAAATATCAGGTGCGATGGATGGATTACATGATGGAATAGATGGACCAGTTTTAGAATAAAGATCAAATGGACACATATCAAGAAAAAAATCAAGAGGAATTAATGATGATTTAGACATGACGATTTTATTGAATGAAAAATAGAATAGTATCAAAGTTGCCTAATATTAAATAATAAGTAGTGTAGAAAAAAAGACCGCGAACAAAGAACATAGTCGATATTCGTTGTTAGAAAAAAATTTTATTTTCTTATTAAAATGTTATTGTTTTTCTGAATTATTTTTGTAGAAGTTTTAAATAATTTCAAATATAAATAGAAATAGAAAGAAAGAGGTCGCGCATTTCCTTCTATGCATAATCATAGTGTATATATATATAGTTCATGCTGACCATGAAAAGGATTATTAGTTAAAATTATGTTACATATGTAAAAGCATAATATCCACTTATGCTATTATTCAAATAGATATAAAATAATTTTTCAAATTTTCAAGTTTATTTAATTTAAAAAATCGTTCTTGACAAATAATTTATTTTAAAATCTGTTAAAAAAACATACACCAATCCTTAAACTATATTTAGTATAAAAAAAAACTCGATAAAAAAAAGAAATTCAGTTCATTTTTTATTGCCACCACCTTCTTTTAGTTCATGCACCATTGCTTCTGATAATTTAAACTTTTGTACTTTTCCTGTTGGTGTCATAATAAACTTATCAACAATACGAATGTGTTTCGGAATCTTGAAAAATGCTACTTTGTCTTTCAAAAATTTTGTAATATCATCAGGTTCACATTTTGTTGCATTAGGTTTCAGTTTAATCCATGCACATACTTCTTCACCATATCGTTGATCAGGAATAGAAAATACTTGTGCTTCGGCAACACTTGGATGTTCAATAATAACATTTTCTATTTCGATTGGATAAATATTAACACCGCCACGAATTATCATTTCTTTTCGACGTGAAATATAATAGAGAAAGCCATCTTCATCCATTTTACCTTCATCACCTGTTCGAAGCCATCCGGATGGTGTTAATGTTTCTTTAGTCTTCTCTGGATCATTATAATATCCGACCATCATCGAGAAACCTCGACTCCATATTTCACCTTGTTTGCCAATAGGAACAGCATTTCCTTCTTCATCAGCTATTTTAACTTCTAAACCTTGCATAATTTTTCCTAATGATCCAAGACGTCTTTCTGAATCTTCATCACCAGCCCAGAAACCACTACTGAATATAGCAGCCTGTTCCGTCATTCCATAACCTTGAGAAGCGCGTGTCAGTGGCATTTCTTTTTCAATTTGACGTAAGAAACTAATATGCATTGGACTTGCACCAAGTGCGCCAAATTCTAATGAAGTTAGATCATAGTTTTTTTTGTCAGGATGTCCTAAAATATCTCGAAAAATAATTGGTGCACCCAGGAGACCAGTACATTTTTCTTCATGAATTGCTTTCATAGTCGAAACTGTATCAGGCAAAACATCTGGAAAAACTACTTTACATTTTGCTACAGCAA
>CAJNOI010000829.1:0-25013 GCA_905250115.1 Adineta steineri | reverse complement strand
TTATGACTAAAGGTTTTTTGAAGATAGCTAATTCATCAGGATATACAGCTTCAACAGTGACTCTAACTTCTTTGCTATTTTGTCATACATTTTCTATGTAATATTTTTATACTAAATTAAAATTATGAAGTCATAAGTAGTATCTATCGTAAGATAAAAACTTGTTGTTTCGACATTCGATATCAATAGGTAGAAGTAAATTTCGATTCATGTCTATACTTAACCTTAGGTTTGAATAGAATTGTCTGAATCAATATAACAACAACTGTTTGTCTTACAAAATCTAAAATCTTCAATTTATCATTTAAATAGAAAATATCGGCGAAAAAAATTCCAATTTTAAATTCTTCCAGTATTGTTACCTTAGCTTTCATATTTTCAATGATCTATGTCTGGAAATATCATCTTAACGAAAAAGATTCTACTTATATTATGTATATATGTTACAGGGGAAATTTAAATCCCGGGCAATTTAAAATTTCTCTAAGGGAAAACTAGAATTACTTTATTTTTTCCTACATTTTGTGAGAAATCCTTAAGATTTTAATTTACACGATCTTGACATTGAGAATGAGAGCAAGAATGATGGTCAGAATGAACGCGTAGTGTGCTGATTCTTAAGAATTTTTCACAAAATGTAGGAAAAAACAAAATTGTTTTAATTTCTCCTTAGAGGGATTTTAAACTACCGTAGATTTTAATTTCTCCTGTAACATATATATATTCGTTAATTACTGTTCGTACAATCAATTCGTATTTTAAGTAGAAATGGTGAAAATTCTGTTTAATCTAAATATGTAACTAGCATAACGATCGAAAACAATTTATAGATTACATTCTTTTATAAAGAAAATTATAAACAATGATAAATATTCACAGTCAAATGAAGTTACAAATACATTTTTTCCTTTCAGATAAATTCTTAATTTATGAATTAAAAGACTAGAGTATTGAGAAAAAGAAAAATAATTTGTAACAGTAAATACCATTCAATTAGTGAAGTCAATCGACTAAGGATAAACTTATTGCACACACTAAATCAATACTGCAAAGGAGTCTTCAGAATTCTCCTTATTTAATAATTCAATTCGATATAGATCTTCGGATTTTTATGAAAAATATTATTTCAAATTCCATTTTTAGTTACAAAAATTCTGTACCTTCATCAATCGATATATCAGTAAATCCAATTCCTTTCCAGTCGTCTATTTGTTTTGGTGGTAAATAGAAATAACAAGAACCATTATAAAAAAAACTGCCAGGTGGACAAGCTATAATTAAACAAAATCATTAGTTTTAAAAAATAACATTTTTTTTTGAAAACAAATATTTACTACTAGCAAGATCATCAATTTTTTTCATAGCATCAGTAATAGCTTGTTTAAATCCTACGAAGGAAATAAAAAATATTTATTTTAATACAATCTTTATAGATATATTCGAAAAAGACATACGCATTCCTAATTCTCTTTTATCTTGTCCAATATTATATATGCTAGACGTATTAACATGATGACAGTAAAATAAACAAATAAAAATTAAAATATTTGCTAACATAGTTAACCTAAAACAAATTAAAAAAAATCATTATATTTAATACTTAAAAGAAAAAAGAAATAGACATAATAAACAATCATTTGATTAATCTTCTTTTTTTTTTTGCTTTTACAAGAAAAACAAAATAGATAATAAATTCTAGATGATGTATGGATTGTTTATATTATATGACAGAATTGAACTATATCATCTATGAATTGATGAATAGAAGAAGAAAAAACTGTTAGTTTTAAACATTCTATTCAATTCATTTATTTTCAATATGTTTATCATAATCAAACATACATACTGAGCTTATATTTACATAAGAATATCTATGGTCAAGGTGGCATGATGCTAATTATCATTAATAGCATCATGATACAAACCTAATCCAATAGAAGTGTGGTTGTTGTTGATAGTAGTTGAAAAGAAAAATAACGTAACTATTCTTCATCTCGATATAAACATACAAAAATGATACTCAAGTGTATTTAAATAGTATACATATTTTTGTTTCGCTTGCTCTCTCTCTCTCTCTATCCCTCTTGAGATGCAATAAATTTTATATTGAAACGAAGGTGATCATTAAACAACGACATTCAACATACGGTAACTAATTTACTCAAGACGACTCATCTATCATCTCACTGTCCAAGTCAATTAACTTATGAAGGGTGAAAAAAACTCTCATAGTTAATTATTAACTCGAGACAGACGACAGTTCAACCCGATAATAACCTGTTTCGATGACAAGTAATGTTCGACAAAAATAAATCAGATAAATGACAATAGTGTTAATTGGCTCGAAGAATGCCGGAGGGTTACAAATCTTAGCACGAAGCAAAAAAAAAGAACTTTTTTTTTTTGTAAATATGAAAATGATCTTATTCATTAAATTCTTTGTATATAAATACACATTTAAATGAAAAATGATCGTTATATGAACAAGAGAGTTGTTGCCCAAGGTAACTCAATTGATATTTCTTCTTTTGTTCAATTTGACTCCATGTGTCCTCGTCAATGTTCAGAGAAATATCAAATTATATTCATTTTAAAATAACTTAAAAGAAAAACCTATGTCTCATATACTTGCATATATATAAGCAGAACGAATAAAAATATGTAAGCAAGAGGAAGAAAAAAAAAAGATATGTTGATTGGAGATGCCGGGCATCGATCCCGGTGCCTATCGCATGCAAAGCGATCGCTCTACCAAGTGAGCTACATCCCCGTGCTTTTACTCCATAGAATAAATCTATAGTAGATGCAAGAGGATGGTATATTTATCTCACATATGTGGTAGAGATGAGAGAAAAAAAATTATAATTAATCTGTTTTAATGAAAATGTTGCATAAGTTTACATTGGGCGGCACATAGAACACAGCAGGAATCTGTCGATCAACAGACTAACATATGGATGATATTGACTATGAACATTAAGAATGTGTCTATAGGGTAATTCACTTACTAGAAATGGATGATCTTTCATCTTAATCTTTTAGTGAAATTATTAAAATACTCACTCTAATAATTTTTCTTTTGTCTAAAAGAAAACTTACATGTTTGTTTTTGATATAATTTAATGTCTTATTTTACGGTCGTGAGTTAATAAAAAAAATTAGATGTACATGATCAAATTGATTGTAATAATTCAAGTACACAATATCAGAGAATAAATAAATCAAGTGGCGAATACCAAGACGTGTGGATATGTTTTATCTTATACTTTCTCTTTTTCATATCGTCTCTTTCTCTCTCTCTGTCTCTTTTTTTTATTAGAGACAATGCCTTTGTCTGTGTTCTCTGCTCTCTCTCTCTTGTTCTCTTCTCTGGTCAATTGAATGACTCCATTGTATATATGTGTGATTGTCTGATAAAAAAAAATCTATGGCAATAGTTATGTTTTGGATATAATTGAAAGGACAAATATACTGCATTCTCTGAACTTTTATCAGTCGGAAATTGAAAAATAAGAATATTGCCCCTAGACATCTATACTTAACAATTATTTAGGTGTAGTCTAAATCATACAGACCTTGTCGTTGACACCTATTTAGCAAATATTATGTTTGATGTGATTCGTATCTTGAGTGGTCTCACTTCACACATACGTATACATCTTCTCTCATGATGATTGATTGTCATCTTAGCTGTTGCTGTCTGGACCGCCTTCTCACTATATCAAGAGCATCACAGCAAGTGTTGTGACTTATATGAAATTCAATTTTTTCAAATTAACACATATTAGTCATGTATAGATCTGATGTCCTTGTTAGAAGAAAAGAAAACCAGTGGTTAGTGAAGAATTTATTTAAGTGAACGTACAAATCATACAAAAAAATTTATTACGTAAAATACGGAAAGTAATTTGTGTATGTTTATTGTTCAACCTTCGTTATGTTTATAGCTATCATTAATAAAAAAAAGTGACTAGTCATCTCATATGAACATACGAAAGTAAATGATTATTTTGACAGTTTATAGATTTTTATATGATTTAATATAATTGATTGTGTTGTAAACTGACATGAAAATAGGTCTATAAGTTTTACTTGATTGAATAACAATGTTATTACTGAATACTCGATATGTAATACAAACTTATTATTGAACAGTGATTGTTTTTATGAGTCATGGTTTATTCGTTGTTTTTATTATTCATATAGGTGATTAACGCTATTTTTGTATCGTTCGCATCCCTAACGAGAGAAGCACTCGAGGTGATAACTCCCGTTTTCATTCATTCATATCTGATTTAGTTAAGTATATTGAGATAGTAAAAACCCTAAAGGGGATTTTCCCCAGTCTCATTCCTTCAGTAGTTATCCCCATTTTACTTGATTTTCGACATATTATTAGGTATATACCTCAAAAAATAAACTACAGAGTTTCGAACTGAAATTTTGCTGGTATACAGATCCAATAGTTATTAGAACATCCTGGAAGTTTCAGCCAAAAAGAATGTTCCTTTCTTGAGATATTCAATTTTCAAAAAATAATCGCTTGCTATATATAGGTCATGAAAATGGAGTTCACTTGAATACTGAACATCTCAAGAAAGGAACATTCTTTTTGGCTGAAACTTTCAGAATGTTCTAATAACTATTGGACCTGTATACCGGCAAAACTTCAGCTCGAAACTCCGTAGTTTAATTTTTTGAGGTATATACCTAATAATGGATCGAAAATCAAGTAAAATGGGGATAACTACTGAAGGAATGAGATCGGGGAAAATCCCCTTTAGGGTTTTTACTATCGTAATATACTTAACTAAATCAGATATGAATGAATGAAAACGGGAGTTATCATCTCGAATGCTTCCCTCGTAAGATAAAAATACTTATAACTCATGCTCTACTGAATAACTTTCAACGATTTTGTATGAAACAACAAAAAACAAAAATGATGATTTCTAACGCCATTTGATAAAAAATACATATATATTCCAAAATTTTGATTGGATAAATATTATTTGACAGCTGATACTTTCTACTATCTAACCATACCGAATAATCATAAATTTATTATTTAACTGTCTCTAAAATCTTGTAATAATTACTTTGACTATTTTACGTCCCGACAGATTAAATTCAATCTATTAAAGTTAGTTGGAACCAAACTGCAGATTTCTTTTTATACATTTGTAGACTGAAGAATGAGGAATATTTCTATAAAAAAATTTTCTCTAATGAACTTTCAAATCAAATCAAAACCGAAAAACAAAGTGGACAAGTGACTATGGTTGTAGTAAATGTCCCAATAGATTTCTGATTATTTTTCTTTGATTTCTCGATAAATATGGGAAATTAATCGACTATTTTTTTATCATTTTAAGCTCCCTAAGTGGTAAATCTACCATAGAAATACCATCTCTTAGACAATCATCGTTCATCAGAAAACAATATTTTTTCTAAGAAATGTCCCGACAGATTTTCTAGTATCACAATATCATGAATAATTGATTTCGCATATTTATCGAAGATTTTTGATAGTTTCGATGATTGGAAGGTGCATCTCTTCTTCTTTCTACTCTCGATATTAGTAAAAAAGAAGCAGTTCAAGACATAATATCGTAGCAGAATATCTACAATATTCGATGTTTTTAGAAACGTCGATTTTCTCGAAAACAAAAGGTCTGGCAGTCGAGAAACTACCTGCAATATATATAACGAACTGAGCTATATCAAATGTATGATTCAAGTTTTCTTTCTGTTCACTTTTATTTTTTTAATCAAACGGTACAATGGTAGCGCAAATCATCCATATATATATATATATATATATTTGGATTTAATAAATGCCAAAAAACACATAGAAAGAATATGTATTTCAATCAATCAATGAAACACTTAATGTCCAAAAACAAATATTAACAATTACTACTATCTTGCTCTGTAAACCATTTTAATGATTGATTTATTTTGCCAATTAAATAAGTATTCAATTGGACAATGAAACGTTTCAATAAAATATTTCATCGATAGGGGATAATTAATAGATAGAAATTTCTATTTTTATTCTTGTAGGAGTTATTTAAAAAGTTAAAATAATAGATTTATTTTCATGACTACGATAACATCAAGTAATAGAATTCCATCGATGATATATTATTAAACTAATGCATGACTTTCGACTGAATTATTTTGTTTTTCTTGTTGTTTGTATATGATTATTAGAGTGATTATATTAATAGAAAAAATAAAATTATATGTCGAAAGAAAAAATATATTGTGCATATGCTAGCAGAAACAAGTGTATTCTCTATCGTTTCAATAACCTAGAATTATTCGTTATCATCTACGAATTGTAGAAGGAGTTTATAATATTCCATAAAAATTGTTTGAATAGTCTTCTTATGAGTTTTTGATTCAATGTTTTTATGTTCAATCAGAAAGACACTAGTACCCAAGCGCAAACAAGATTTTGAAAAAAAACGCTTTCGCAATCAAAAAATGTTCTTTACGCGTTGAAAGTAGTGTTTTTTACGTGTGGTAAATAACACTTTTTGATCGCGGAAATGCGGTTTTTCAAGATCTTGTCTGCTCGGTATCAGTCATTTTTTAACGTATAAACTAGGGTGAAGCTATATCGGTGCAATTACTGAAAAAACTGTTATTTATTCGCCGTTCGTGACTTCACTGCTTCCGTGTACACTGTGCCGGTGTAGTCTGTGTCACAGTGTGATTAGTGTCACATTGAGCTCGGCGTTGTAATTTCATTAAACCGAAATTGCTCATCCAGAGGTGGCGCGAGGCAACCAACATTGTCGGTTTTTGTTGAGCAAAACATAGAAATTTTCGAAGATTCGGGGGGTGTTACATCCCCCCCCCCTCGGTCGCCCTACCCTTATGCTCATCCCTAATATAAACTGTATGAAGGCAACTATGTATAAGCTTATCTTATGATATCTTCATCATACAACACATGTAAAATAGTTATTTACATTTTTAAAATAGTTTATATTTGTAAATATAATCAAATAAATATGAATACGTTCACAATAAAAATGATGATTAAATTCATCTAAGGCATTCTAACATGTTTCCAAATTGATAAAATACAGTACATTAACGAAGAGTTCTTTTTTCTCAACACTTTCTGATGTACACAAAGTAAATTATACTGTCAAAAAATCGATTTAGAATAATTTTTTGTCTCAAAAACTCGAAGAAAATTTATAAACAAACGTTTTATTACCTAAATAAAATCGAACGAAAGATTTATAATACAAAATGAGATTTGGTTTTTTTTATTCTATGAGTAATATTAATTTTATGTTATATGTAACATATTTTGCATTAATAAATCCATATTTTGTAAATCGTCATTCATTCGTATAATTGAATCAACTTGATCGATTATTATTTGAACATGTAAATATTTCGTTACCATCTTTGTAAGTAAATGCACTGAATTTTCTTCTCCACATTTCTCAAGCATATATAACCATAATAATTCAATATAAGACGATTGAATTTGTTTGATAGTATTTAATTGTTCATATTCTGCTGGATTATATAGAGATATTGTTGTTAAAGGATTGGTAGAAAAAAATAAACAACACATATATAATTTAAGAACAATTGGATCTTGTATAACAAAATCAACAAACGTATCTGCTAATGAACGTAATACCACATGTAAATCGACATCATTCATACAGCCAATTGTTCGAAAACGTGGAGCAGAAAGATGTAATCTAGGTGTTTTTAATATTGCATAATTCAATGGAATAAGAAGACGAATATTTTGTTTTATTAATGCAACTTGATCGCCAGTATTTAGTGTTCGTAATTCGGGTAAGTGTTTGAAATAGTTAATGAGATTAATAAAAATCGGTTTTTTACGCTCATACATTTCATCAATACGTAATTGAGGACTTTTCGGTGGTCGACCTAATAAAGGTACACTTGGTTCACGAGTAAATTGATCATAACAATGTGATATATTATTAAGACGTGTTAAATCTAATGAACTTAATATTGATGGATAATTACAATAACCAGGATCTATTACAGCTGGAATCTAAAAAAAATCATAGAATATATTTACAGATAGAAGATGATTTGAAAAGAACAAACTGTAATTGTTTGTTGAGAAAATTTACGACGTCGACTTTTCTCTGTTCTACCACGTCGTTTCAATTTATCTTCTTCACTACGTATCCATTCTTTTTTCATACCTTAATTAAAAAAAAAGTAATATTAATTAATTTTTACAGTTATCATAAAAAATTTCTTCATTAATATTTCAATTGCTTACTTATACATATTTAAAAAAAAAAAGAATTTTATTTCCACTTTTCATTTAGTCAAATCGACCTGTTTCTTTTTTCTTTCTTTATTTACTGTTCTTCAAGTTTCTATGACCTTTTACCCGTTCTGCAACGTACTTTTTGTATGCATAAATCATATATGACGTATTAAAAACAGATCTAATCAACAATTTTATTCAACCTACCAACAGCAAAGCATTTGTTAATACGACAATACGAACAGTGACGTCGAGTATCAGTTGTAATATTACAAGTACCGGAAAATCGACAATGTAAATCATTCTAAAAAAAAAACAACAAAAAATATTATTTAACGAAGAAAAAAACAAATTTTATTTACTATATTTTTCAAAGCATTTCGTCGAAAAAAAGCTAGGAAATAAAAGTTAAAAATAAATATTTTTCATATTTTTTCGTTTATTTATTTTACCTTTACAGCTTTCACATGATATTTGATCGAAATTATATCCAAATGCTCTAGCATTACAAACAGCACAACGTAAATCTCTTTTTTCTTTCTTTTGTGTATTATTTATCACGGCAATTTTATACTAGAAAAAAAAGGATAAATAAATAAAAAATAAAATCTTTTTTTTTTTGCTTTTACTTTTTCAACCATTTCTGAAACAGTTAAATTGGGATCAAATAAATATTCATCGATAGAATCTTCAACAAATATCGATGAATTGTATGAAGAATCAAATATAACATCCATCTGAAAACAAAAAATTCTGAATTTTCTTCTTTTTGCTGATATTAATAACAAAAAATAACGCTTGTTGACGCCCATTGTAGACAAGGACAATCAACGACGCGAGAGCTGATTCATTTATGAAGGAAAGCATTACAAAGTTTTAAACTGATTCGTTCTCGTTTTTTTTTTACTTGCCCATTTATTTTCTAACAGCAGATGAAAAGAAACGAAGAGAAGCAAAGAAAAAAAAAACATTTTTTCTTTCTTTCTTTCTTCTTACTGAATATACATTAACACACGCATTTTCTCAATCACACTCATTAAAAATAAATCAAAAAACTCATACGAAAAAAAGAACAAAATATAGATTGAATTACGAAAAAAGAAATAAATACATGTATTACATTGATCTAACTTTTTCTTTTGATTATACTGAAAAAACATGAGTTTTTAATGGCTGTATACGTCAAACTTGTTTTTACATTTATTATTTATTCCAAGGACAATATTGTAATCAAAATACTATTATATGATTGAAGAGAAAAATGTAGGTCACTATTCTATTATTTCCATTTGTATTATGTAAATTCTGTAATTATAAAAATCTTAAATATTTATGCATATGTTAGTAACCTTGAAAATATTTCTAGATTTCATTGTAAATTTTATATATATCTATCCATTACTAATTAAACTGTCATTAAGATACCTTATTTTATTATATTACCATACTATAAATATCAATCACTATATAAAAAAGAAATGTAGTCAATATGTATCTATGTTTTGAATTCATTATTATTCTTCTTCTAAACTAAAAGTACTTTTTTAAATAAATATTAAACATTACATCGTTTTCAAAATAAAATAAAATGTCCTCAGAGTGCGTCATAAGTTTTAATATTAGTTTTTTTTTTCGTTACTGTTTATGAAAAAATAGCTATTCTTATTATCATTTTCTTGTTTTTTTCTATTCTTTAGTTTCATGAATGAATTCAATTCAATCTGACACACGATATTTTTTTTCGTACATAAAAATATTTCTTTGACATTGAAAAAATTACTTTCTAGAAAAACATAATATTTAGAGCGAGAATATACAAGCATATATCAACCGTGCTTTTTTGAATGATTAATTGATATGTATAATTAGTCACACTGCTAGTATAAAAAAACATATTACTAGGAGTGCTGCTTTAGTATTAGCCTAATGTCAAAATGCTAATACGTTGTATTAAAATCAGCCTGAAACTTCATGCTTTGGGTATTAGTGTTAAGTTAGCATTATGAAAATTTCCAAATATAGAACACTTTTGTTCTGTTCCTAGGGATCATAAGTATTAGCCTTTTCCTAATATTAACTTAATACAAAGCTAGCATTTCTATAATGTATTCTTTTTTTGTTTGTAGAATTTAAATTAGCTGTTATTAAAATTATTTATGTTTGTAAATAGTCAAATGAAATTGACAAACGTTTTTATTTATATGAACGAGATTACAAAATATAAGATTGTATCTGACACAATAATTAATACAAGCACAAAATAAGAATATTTATCAGACTAGATAGATATATTTATCGGACGCAATTGTCGAAGTTGATCTTGTAGATTAGCAGAAGATTGACGTGCACACGGATCTTGACACCAATATAAATCAAGTAAATTGAAAAATGATATAAGAATCTATTTGAAAGACAAACAAAAATAAATTAGTCAATATATTTCATTCAACTTACATTATCGGATGTATTTATACAACTTAGTGGACGTTTTTGTTCGATACAAACAAGTTGAATAAGATTATCAATTGTAAAATTAATAGGTAATTGATTTTCATAAGGTCTTATATGAGTTATTGAACAACAACAATTTCCTATTTCCCAAAGAACAAGTGCTGATGAATACATATCACCTTGTTGATATGCACTAATACGATCAAAATTAAAATGACTATTTTTATCAAGAAATTCAGGTGGCATATATAATTTTGTACCAACACGATGATAGAGACGTTCAATACCACCACCTTGAACATCTTTCGTATGTCTAAGAAATATAGTTAATGTTTTTTGTTTCGTCATTAAATCAAAAAAAAGAAATTAAACATACGGATCGCATCGAACAGCTAAACTAAAATCCGATAAACAACAATCACCATTTTGTTTAACTAATATATTTGAACTTTTTATATCACAATGTGCCATTTGTGGTTTGCAGACATCTAAAGAAAAATTAGAATTTAAATCAAGTAAAAGAAATGAGCGATGAATATATCTAAGGCATTTCAGTAATCAGTAGACTGAAACTGGTCATTCCTAGATAGATAAAATCATTTTTCGCTGGGAATCGACTGTATGAATTTAATTCAGACGGAAATTACAATCAGTCTGGCATAATAACAAACTAATTTGAAAATCATTTAAGTATACTAAAGAACTAGTGAGAACTTTTTCTCGTTGTTTATCAACCTAATGTTTTTATAAAATTGTTTATGACCAAGTAGACAGAAGTAATGCATCGTTTACTATAAAATTATTTTCGATACCAATTCAGTATTATCTAGCCTATGATCTAATATATTCTAGCTTTTAATAGGATTTATAAAGGAATGTGTGGGACATATGGAGTATTCACCATCCTTTTCATTCCATCGATTTAAAAGTTTTATAAACAAAACAATGTTCGAATTTACAGAAAAACTAATTAAACATTTTGTTTTTCGATCAAATAAATATTTGCAAGTTCAATTTCTTGATACTACAAAATAAGATTAGTCTTTCATTTCATACTCAATTTTTTCTTCGTTCCTTTCAACAGTTAAAAATAATTATAATCCCGGATAGAAAAATGTCACCTTAGGAGGTTTATTTAATTATTAAAATGAGTGTACCCTTGTTTTTAAATTAGCTGAATAGAGACAAATAGAATAGCATAAACTATTTTATCTCGATGGTTATATATGTGATCCTGTAACTAATGATATGCAAATGAAATTATAATTTTTTGATTAATCAAACTAGAAAGAAAATAAATTTATATTCAGGAACTAACCATTCATTAGATTACCGTTTCCATCAAATAGAAAGTATTAATAGAATTTTATAGCTGTCTTAAACTATAAATCGTGTCATACTTCATTCTATAACGAACACTCGAGAATTTTCTATTCTAATTATGATAGTCTCTACTACGTGAGGTTATGACGTAAGTTATTACCATTAGTTCCATATTTAATTGAATGTAAATGTGCAAGACCATCACATAATGATATTGAATATTGAAATAATTGTTCAATAGTTACAAATTGTTTCGTTTTATTTTCTTGAAGAATATCATGAAGTGTTCCAGATGGATGCCATTCAAATATTAACATATAATACGTTTCTGTACCTTTAGCAAAAAAATCAGCACCAAAAAAATCTTAAATAAAAATAAAAATTTCATATGTATTAAAAACTGACGAAATTTTAATTACTTAATATATTTGGATGTTGAATAAGATCAGTTTGAAAAATTGCACGTTCACGTTCGAATTCATTTTGAAATCTTGTTTCATACATTTTTATTGCACGATATTGTTGTCCGATAAGACCAAGACGAACACGTGCATGTCGTCCTTGACCTATTTGTTCATGAAATATAATTTCTTTATTTATACGACGAGTTTCCTTAAATTATAAAATATTGATTTCAAATCAAATTATTTCTATTTCAAATCAAATAAGAAAACACTTTACAAGTACTACAGTTTGATTATGATTATCAGATGTTTCAGAATTCCATGAAATAGTATCAGAATGATGTTCAGTTGGAGATACAAATGATGTCGTTTGATTTTTTATATGAATATCAAAACTATTCTCATCATCAGCTATTGTATGTGATTTGAATGATGGTGATGACCAAAGATTTCGAAATCTAATTAACAGAACAAATCAAAACTTACAATGAATAATTATTGTTTTCTTACTTTCGTTTATACGCACAATACATAATAATAGCTAATAATATAAGAGCAATAATAGTACCTATGACAATAATGGTACCCCATACACCAATCTGATGATGATCCTGTACAGATGTTGATGCTAGTTTTCATTAAAAACAAAATATACAAGCTCCGAATTATTGAAATCCCTTTTGCTGACAAATAAATCGAGATTAATACACATAATCGGAAAAAAGTTGTAAGGCGTGATTTTTAAACAAAGGCAAGCGATTCGTAGAGAGGGCTGAGTCACTTCCTCTAACCTCCGTTTGATTACGCACATATCGTTTTAAAACAAATTTCTTATTTTATTTGCTTTACGCCAATTTTATATCAATTATTACTCATTTGCTTTTCTAGGCATAGCCATCAGACTTTAAATATACTTTGAAAAAGAAAACAATTTTGATTGCTATTATATTCAATAAAAAGACTTACATGTAATTGATTCATTCAATAATGGATAATTAATATTACAAAAGAATGAAGAACAACATTCTGTTCGATAGTTTGCATCAGTTGTATTGCACTGAACACAATAAATGTATTTACTTTATATATATCATATCAATGAACATTATAACTCACTAAAAAACGAGCGACATCAGCTTGAACACAACCAAAATCATCATTGGTACCGTTCGATTTTATTGAATGTCGATAATAACAAAAATCATTTCCATTTAGAGTTTCACAAAAAAATCGTGGTAAACAATATTTACAATTACATTTCATTTTCTAAAACTATAAATTTGCTTCAATTTAAAAACAAAGTCGAATAGAGAATAAATTTTTGTATATATAAACTAAGGATTAACTTATCATATTTCTTTTATTCTCCTAACAATTGGCTGATAAATTATCAAATGAAAATAATATCAATAAGGAGGCAATATTGAAATACTTATTCTTTATCATTTTATTAAATAAAAATATTTTTATTCAAGTGAGATAATCTACTATGACGTTTTTTATTATAGATATTAATAGGATGGCCAATCATGATATAATCTTTATTATATTTTATTTATAGAAAAGAAAAGATTTTGATAGATTGTTTTTTCTTTTATACAGTTGAATTATACAGATTATAATCTGCTTTAATATTTCAAAGTCTATTCCTTCTTCTTCTTCTTCTTCTTCCTTTTTTACAGTCTACCCCACTGTGTGTAGTCTCTATTTGTTTCTTTCTTTCTTTCTAACTGAGAAAAAGAACTTTTATATGTTGAAGAAATGGTAATGCCGCCGTTTCATTTCATGGTCTTCTTTTTTCTTGCTATTACTTTTCTTGTTCTTGCATCTGTATTTTTGGTCGATGCCATCGGCAAATATTTGATGAAGAGAGAGTTGAGGAGAAATTTTTCTTGTTTTATACACCTGCATTGCTGAGTCATAGAATAAAAAGCGAGAGGGAAAGAGAGAAAGAGAGAGAGAGAAAGAGAGGAAAAAAGAAGAAAAAAAAATAGTCAGTGCCTTTCATTCATTCAAACATCGAACAGAATATCATTGTCGTCAACATATACAATCAAGATGAAGGTATATACCATAGAAGAAATACTTCCACGTCTTCGTGATAGATATGTGCAACTATGATAATCTATAGTACTAGTGATATATCATTTACATAGCCACTGAGAAAAGAAAGAACAAGGAAAAGCTATAAGAATAGTTTTTTTTCTTTTTCTTGTATCTGTAGATGACATAAAAAAATCTGCGTTTTTTTTTGTCTATCTAGATAACCAATTATTCAACATCATGTTTTAAATGGATTCATTGCAATCAAAGATTTCAGTAAATACAATGACAGCTTACTTCGGAATATTTAAAGGTATGTTAAATTTTATTTAATAATTATTTTTTGTAAATAATAGAAAACGACGTTTATGATAACATGGAAATCTTCTAATATGATTTAATGTCTATTTTATGACATTCATCAGAATTTTTCTTTTCAAACAATCATTAAATTTTAAATCTATTAAGACATGCTAAAAAAATCAATAAAAAATTTGTTATTGTTTTTTAGAGCCTCGTGGCCTTATTCGGCTGCTTCAATTTATTTTTGCTATATTTGCTTTTGCTACGGCATGCAATGGTAGTTCTTCATTATATATTAATAATACTAGTGGCCAACAATTAGCAACAGCTGATTGGTCTTATCCTTATAATTTAAAAAATACCCCAATCTCATATACAAATAATACCGATTCTGGACAAAGTTTATCAAGTTCAAATGATATTAAATCATCAGCAGAATTTTTTGTTTTTACTGGTGTTACATCAATGTTATTATCTTTTGCATTCGCAATACTTTATGTTATTATGGATCGTCAATATCGTAATGATGAACGTTTTCCTATAGTTGATTTATTTATCACAGTAATCTGGACAATTTTTTGGATTGCTGGTAGTTCAGCATGGGCGCAAGGTGTATCAAATATTCGTTCACAAACTTCATGGAGCAATGCAGCCAAACTTTTACAAGATTGTTCTCCTAATTCAAATTGTCCAAGTGGTTCATGTGAGTTATTTTTATATTTTAAAATATAATATTTTTATTATTGTTATTATTATTTTTAGCTGGAACTTATGCCAATGTAATTGTATCAGTTATATTTGGCTTTTTAAATTTTTTTCTTTGGGCTAGTTGTATTTGGTTTGTTTATAAAGAAACAAAATTCTTTAAAAGTCGTACAGCTCAACAACAACCACAACAAAATAATTTCTCAAATATTGGTCCGTCAGGCATGCATCAACCATCTAATACACAAATGCCCGGCAGTATGGGATAAATATACGAAAACAAAACAAAAAAACAATAGAATGATTTATTTATACTTCTCTTTCTTCTTTCTTTTCATCATATTCGAAATCTCACCTCTATAGGTTAAGTACTTATGATCATTGTTGTATTGCCTGTGATTGCTTTTTGTGAAAGGAAAAAAAAATATTCTGTTTTGTTCATTCTTTTTTGCTTCATTCAATATATCACATTTCGTTTTTTCTTTTTCGTTTTTATTACTCAACAAGAGAGGAAAAAGAAAATCTTTTGCTTTATGCATAATTATATAATGTTTTGTTTTGTTTATTGCTTTGTATTCAGTATAAACTCGAATAACAATTCGTTTTTGCTTTTTTTTCCTTCTTATTATTGTCGTCTGAATTGAAAACGATATAAATTCATCGAATAGGACTATGACAAATTAATATTAATAACTTATTTGTAATTAGAGGGTGTAGCTAAGATTGATTGATGTTATAACATCTGCTTTCTTTTATTTCTTGAACATAGAATAGAAATAATAAACGACAATTTTACATCTCATGGGATGATTTTATCACAAAACATGAAATTCCTGACTATTGAGGATAGAAATAAAACAAAGAATAGATCTGGAATTAAATGAATGCAAGCATGAAATTGAGTCACATACATTGTATTAAGTAAAACAGTTATTCGAGTATGTACTTGACAAAAATACAAAATATAAAACATGATATATTTGTTGGTATTAATCGAAAAAAGTATTCTTAACCAATAGGTTTAACACGAACTAAAGTAATATTTTTTGTTTGAAAATTTTGCATGTGTCATATATGTTATGCTTATCAATTTGGTAACGTTAATGTCGAGATCGATAATACAGAAGAACCGTCTAATCTGTTTTTCGGATTTATCAAATCAATTCTCTATAGTTTTGACAGATTTTCTACTCGACGTCAAAGGTTGTGATAATAATAAATTTAAAATTATTGTTATTATTGTTATTAACACAATGGTTGTCAGTATAAGACAATATTTATCTACCTGAATAATGTGACTGTTAATATTTGATTAAATGCTAGAATTTATCTAGATTTTAATTTTTATTAGAGCATATTGTAGTGCAAATTTTAACTAAAGTAGCAAGTAGAAGAGAGGTGATAATTGGACTATTATAACTCATAATAAAAGTAATTCAATGTTGAGTTATTTGATACGAATGGTATAGATTCTCATTAGTTCATGTTTGATATAACTATTGATAAATATCATCAAAGAAATCTGTATCTATACAAATGAATATTTCCGTGCAGTTCATCCATCAAAATTTTTGATAATATCAAGATTTATATCCACTATTCGAATATGAAATATGTGTTACATATTGACAAGCATCATGATAAATGAAACTATACGTAATTTTAATTACACAATTTTTTTTTCGTTCATTCGTTGTATTTCATACGAAATGAATATATTTTATCAAAAATATCGAACCAGATTGAACTGATTAATTATTTTCATAGTTCACCACTCGCTATACATCGAATTGATATATAATGAATTTAATATTTCGAAACCTACACTTTACGAAACAACTAAGTTGATCTTAATTTAGATTGATGATACTTATAATGCTTGTTTTTTGCTTAAATATCGTTGAAAAGCGGGTTTATTATTATCACATGTATATGCTTGTTGTTCAATTATGTTCTAATAGTAAATGAATTATATGATGTCTGAGTCAATTATTCCAACATAAAATCAAAGGAATATTAACGAGATTATGTATTATTTTATGAAAATCTAATAAATCCCAATAAATAAAAATAATATAAGGAAAATAAATGACATCTAACGCAAAATGATACATTTCTTGTTTTGTCATTCTATTTATGTAGTATTGAAAAGATATTCCATCTGGTATTTCTGTCTAGATTTTCATTGCATTGATAATATCGGAAAGTGAGGTGGTAAATATTGCAAAAAGCTATATTTAGTGGGTGACTAAGCATGACTACAATACTGCGTATCATATTGACTGTATTAGTCAACTTCCTGAAATTTGGTTGGGAATTACCAGGTGTATGTGTGAATATATAAAACTTTGCTTTAATATTATGCATTTACAGTCTAGCAAACATTATATTTTGGTATTAATCAAACAATATTGTTATTCACAAAAATGTTAATTTCTACAGCAACGGCGGGAACGGCAGCAGCAGTGGCACTTGCATTTGGACCAGTGATAGCCGGTTTAGCAGGAAGAGCCGGGATTGGATTAACTAAGTTCGCTTGGCATCGTTATCAAGACAGGAGGCAAGAAAATTATTCAGCAGGATATTACTATTATCCTCCGATTGAATATACTTCTACTTGGACAACATCGCATAGATGATGACCAATTCAATATTAATATCGAACATAAACGATAACTATGAAATTTAATTGGCTATAAATAAAGAGTTTTTTTAAATTCATTCCTATATTAGATATCTAATATTAACGTGTTTTGTTTTACTATTTATTGTAGTTCTCAAGATTTTTCTAGTGTTGAAATTAGGCTTTCAGAATAAATGTTGAATAATCAATATATGATTATTATATGCAGTAGTTTTCTCAGACTGTTCTGTACAATCATATACTCATAGATTTAGATTGTAAAAATTATTACTTTGCTGATTTGTTATATTAAAAAGAGAAAGAAGTATTAACTTGATTTTATTCATATAAAAACTCAATAGAGAACGATAGTCTTCATAAATTACTGCATCTGATAATAATATAAACACGAGATTCAATTCAATATATCTATGAAATCAACTAAATATAGAGTAGATATAACGAATATGTTAATTTTATATATTTTGTTTTTCTTAGAATTCTAGATCTTCAATTGATCATTATCAATCATAAGAAACAAAAACAACAAGCAATATACCGATCTTACACAGTTTTTACAATGAAAACTTTAACTCCAACAGAAGAACATCAAATGAATTTGCTATGGGTGATAATTAATATCTGTCTCATTTTATGAAAAAACATAAAAAGGTAATAAATAAGAAATAAATGACACCCAACAAAAATTGTGCAATTACTGTTTTGTCATTCTGTTTACGTAGTGTCTAAAGAGGATTGCAAATAGTACTTCTACCTGGGTTGTCATTTGATTGATAATATCGCAAAGTGACGTGGAAAAATGGGAAAAAGCCACATTTCGTGAATGACTAAGGACGGTTACAATAGAGTGTATGATATTGACTGTATCAATCCACTTCCTATGGCTTAGTTGGGAATTGCCAAGTGCATTCGCGAGTATATAAACTTGTATCTCAATATGCATTTGCATTCTAACAGAAACATTTTATTTTCGTATTATTCGAACAATATTATTATTCACAAAAATGGTATTTATTACAGGAACGGCAGTAACAGCAACGGCAGTAACAGCAACGGGTGTGGCACTTGCATTTGGACCTGTGATGTTCGGTTTAGCAGGAAAAGCCGGAATTGAATTAACTAAGTTCGCTTGGCATCGTTATCAAGACAGAAGGCAAGAAAATTATTCAACAGGATATTACTATTATCCTCCGATTGAATATACTTCTAGTTGGACAACATCGCATTGGCGATGACCAATTCAATATTAATATCAAACATAAACGATACTCAGGAAATTTATTTGGCTTTATATAAACAATTTTTTCTTACTGAGGAGAACTAATGTTCTCCTATAATGTTAGAATATTTTTATTTTTAAGTCTTCGTTTTTAAACACAATAAACAAATAATGCTGCAATGACGAAAATTTTTATATCAAAATGCAAACTATGTCATGTTCACTCTATAATTCTATTATATAATAATAGTATGAATATTCTAGAAATCAAAACATCACTGTAATCTAACTACAATTAAGCATTAAGTTTTGAGAATATGTATTGAAGAATCAAGATATGACTTTCATATGCAGTAGTTTTCTCAGACTGTTCTATATAATTATATATTCGTAGATTTACTATAAAAACTATTATCTTGCTGATTTGTTATATTAAAAAGACAAGTATTAACCTCATTTCAGTCACATAAAAAGTCAATAGAAAACGGTAGTCTTCCTATAACGATACATCTATATATTGAAAATAAATAATTTTTCCTTATCATGAATCATAACAAGGTAATTTGGGATACTTTTTTACCAACTCGGGTACAAACATTTAATCTCGTTTTGTACTATCTATTGATTTATAATGATGTGTTGTGGTTTCGATTGAAGTAATGTCATACTATATCCGTTCTTATGCGTCATATCCTTCGTTAGTGTACATCGATAAACATACATATTTTAATTGATACGCATGATTTGTTATATTTTGCCTGTAGTACTTCATAAAAAACACCTACTATCGTATATTTTATTATATATACATTTGCAAAATAAAGTACACACCATGTTTTCAAGTAATTTTTTTGGTACTATATCTTATCCTATCTGCACGGAAAAGATGAGAGTTAAAATTTTTCCAAGTGATCAAAATGAAGTATCGGCCGTTCTTTCGTTGATATTTATATAAGTTTATTTACTCAACTATACAAAACAAATGAGAAAAGTTCTTTATTGTGTTATTATCGATACCATATAACTTTACTTTTATTATTGACTACAATAAGAATAAGATTGGAATAACTAATCAATATGCATGTTTCTCCAGGTATAGAAATATATATGAGCAAAACTAGATTTATGACCTATAATCTATTCTCAAGTTGCAACTCAATATAAACGTATATTTTACGTTGTTGAATAAAATAGAATTTCGTATTATTATAAAATGAGAAATATTGTGAGAAAAGCTATAAGTTCAAAGTAGTAGGTCTTCATAAAAAAAATAATCATAATAAAGAAAGTTGTATGTTTTTAATTAATGTTGACAATTCAATCAAAACATACATTACAACAAGAAAAATATTAATATTTATGTTAATATAGTTCACGTGATATTCATTAAACTTGAGATTGCGTTGTATAAGCGTGTACTAATAATGAACGATGATGATTTGATTGTGAAAGAGTTGGAGTTACTTTATTTGAAATATTCACTGTAGGAAGACTGATTATTGATGGTGAATGTAATGAAGTTACTGTTGTTAGTTGTGATCCAAGTAAAGTGGATGTTGAGTTTGAAAAAAATGACGGAGTTAATGGAAAACATTCTCGTTCTGATAGTGATGTTAAGGGTCGAATGGGTGGTCGTTCAGGATCAGTTTTAACATATTGTTTTCGATAATCATATAATGCCTTATCTTCATTATTATTTAAATATAATTGTCGATATCGACGTGTACCTTCAGGAGTTGTACATTTTAATTCCATCTGCTTTTGAGGATCCTCAAAAGCGACAGATCGTCGACAAAGTGGACAATATGTATTTTCGTCACGATTCAAACGACGTTGAGTTAATGATCTAATATTAAATATCTAGCTAAATTCTTATATGAAAAAAACATACTTCAAAGAACCCGAACAATATCGTAATAAGCAACATAAACCTAGAAGACCAAGTAAGAGCAATAAGGGCAATCCAAGTCCAAGACCTAATCCAAATATTAATGGATTATAATCATGGGGTGTAGTCGTTATTGCTAAAATAAATAAAACGAAAAAAAATAGTATATAAATAAAATCCTATAAAATACTAGTAGTTGTAGTAGAAGTGGTAGATGTTGTTGATGTTGTTGTAGCTGAAGTTGTACTTGTTGTTGTAGTTGAAGTAGTTGATGTTGTGGATGTTGTGGATGTTGTGGCTGTTGTAGATGATGTAGTTGAAGTTGTTGTTGTCGTTGTTGTTTTAGGACCAACTAATATATTAAAACAGTATTGATCTGATGAAAGATAATTAATATCAATTGCTACAGCACAAAATACAAATGTTTGACCAAGTTGATCAGTTGTTGGTGTCCATGTTAGGTTAATAGCATAAGATGATGATGATGATAAATAAAATGGAGGATATGATTTTAACATTCCAGGTGGACTTGATGTTATAAAATTTGTAATACTTGTATCTGTATCATTTAAACAACCGGTTTTTGCAATGACCATTGCAGTATAAAGAACACCGACTTGTATTGTAATTGTATCACCAGGTGCTGGTAAATCAGGTGGAATACTTGTTATAATAGGTATAGATGTGCAACTCGATACTGGATTTGAATTATCATATGTAAGTATAAGAAATTGTAATGGAACTGAACTAAGTATTGTTGATGTATTTTGATCATAATCTTCTATTTGAATTGCTACTGCATAATAACCAGTATGAGGCAAAGTAACAATAAGTGTACATGTATTATTAGCAGATATTAATTGTGTTGATGAAGGTAATGCTGTTGATGCACAAACGCCAGCACATTCGTTAACGGTAGTGCTACCTAATAAACTCGAAGATTTTGCAAATCGACATTGAATATCATCTCCATCGGCATCACTCATTGGAATATCAATTGCAGTTGCTAGAGTGGAAGAAGCTGGTACATAGACTACTGATGGTATATCCGAGGTAGGTGAACTATTGATTAATTGATTATCTGAACGTGGTTGCATGTTTATATATGTCATCAAACTCCAACTTCCACCACCTGATTGTAGGACAAGCCATGCATTAGCGACAACATATCCAATAACAACACCTGTTGATCTAACAGTTAAATTAACAGCGGTCGAACTGTGACCAAAAGACATACCCAGAGCGGTATTAAAATCAGTACAGGGTTCGTAAGTACTAATATCAGTGGTATAATGTACACTTGTACATATAGTTGCAGATGATTCGCATTTCAGAACAGATACAGCACTCTCTCCAATTAATCCATGTGATGTAATTGTTGTAGTTGTACAGCCACTATCTGCAGCACTTCTGCTCCATGCATATCGTTGATCAATAATAATCGTTTGTTTTGTATTTAATACAGATATATTATTAGTTGCTGGTCGCCAACTGATCATTCCTCCACGAAAATGAGCACAATCGACAGAATTTATAAAAATTAGTATTAGCAGAATCATCATGGTTTTAACGTATCTGTAATTTCTCTATAAATATGCAGAAATTGATTTTTCTACTGACATATATATAATTTATGAAAAATAAGCTCTATATTTTTTTGTTATTAAATTACAATATAGAAATAAATTATTGAAAAAAGTACGTATTTTTTGTAATACAAGTAGGCTTCTGATTTCAAACAGTGCAAGATGACAAATAAACAAATTTCTTTTCATCTTATTCAAATAAATTAATACCGAGGTATTTCTCGATAAACAAAAAAAGATGACTGAATAATGAAATTCATCAAATTTTGTAAACAAAACGTATAAAGTAATGTCTGGAAGAAAAATAAAACATCAATCAAATATGGGTATGGACTATATAAACATGATACGACCACACCCTGAAAAACAAGATTCAATATTGTTATTCTCGTTCATATTAATAGTTGACAATTCGTAAAAAACTACATTACACGAGAATTTATTTCATAAGTAAAAATAAATGAGACATATTTGATTTCATTTTTAAAAAAAAATATTTCTATGCATACAAAATTTACAAGTTTTTTTGTTCATGGTTTCCTATTTTTCTATCGGAGAAATGTTGTAAGATGACGTATGATATTTTGTAATAAATTTTTCATCGATATACGATTAATCAAATGTCGAAAGAAAATTTTATCTAAATGAATAGTTGACATTGTTTCCTGAATATTTGTTAATAACATCAAAAGTTCTGCTGATCGTCGATATTTAAAATTTCTTGTATAATCAGTTAACATAAATAAAGCATCGTTTTTATATTTATCAATCGAATGACGATCGTGTAATTCTTTATTCATCGCTAAAATACAAAAAAAAAGTTTTGCTTAATAAGGTAAAGAAAAAAACTTACGAGTATTAAAAACAACCATTAATTTAAGTAATGCATATTCAGTTGAATCAATTGAATGTAAAATTAGATCTTTAATAGCTGATTGAAATAATAAATATTGATTTTCATCGTTAAACGAATCATTTTCATCTAGAATAAAAAAAACTGAATTATAAGAAAAATAGTAGATTTTAATAATTTACTTTGATCAAGAAATTTTTTCATTTCAGCTGATGTTAATACAAATAGTATTGACCAAGATTGTTCGATTAATGAAAACTGATCAGATTCATTGAGATTTTTAAATGATGGTACTAAATATAACCATCGAATTGATTCAAGTAAAATAAACGAAGCGGTTTCGCATAGAATTTCTTCATTTGTTACATCTAAATAATACGAAAATTTCAGTCTTTTTTTCTATTTAATTTCGAATCCTACCAAGTGATGAATCAGTATTAGAAATATCTGATATAGTCTGTTGTGTAGAATCTAATGATGAATGCAATTGTTGTTGTTGTTGAAAAATCATTCGAGACCATATTGGTGATGAAATACTAATTATAAAAGAAAGATGTTATAAAATCTCGATACAATTAACTTCGACACTCATATTTAATTAGACAACTTACCTTTTAGTTTAAAAAAAAAAATAAATTTCACTTACTTATTCATGGGTAAATTTCGAAAGCCAAATGGCATTGTCACTTGTGGTGACTCACTTACATACCCAACAGCAGATGTTGGTGGTGTCCAACATTGCACTCGACGAGGAGGAGCAGGCAATGTTCGTTTATTTCCATGACGTGGTGCTCGTTCATTTTGTACAGCTAGAATAGAGAAGCACGTTTGCCTATTACTATTAAATACACTTCAAAAGCTTTTTTCTGCTTAAGTATGATGATAAGTAAATAAGCCCTGACTATTCTCTTATTTATACAAATGTCAATAATTCTCACCACTAGGTTTCATTTTCATTTCTAAACAACGTTGAAATCGACATGCTTGACATTGATTTCGTCGATTAACATCGACACGACAAGTTGAATCACTTTTACATTTATATTCTATTTTACGTCTTTAAACAACAAAAAAGAGGTTATTTTAAATTAAATAAAATAAAAAATTTACCGAACACTTCGTTTAAAAAATCCTCGACAACCATCACAACTCATAACTCCATAATGTTTTCCACTTGCTTTATCACCACATACAGAACAAACAGATAAATGACGACGATGATTTGACATTAATGAAGTAACGTTATCTAAATTGAAAAAAAACATGTATGTTGATCTCTCTAAGTCAGCAGGATAAATGTC
>CAJNOI010000828.1:4710-25030 GCA_905250115.1 Adineta steineri | reverse complement strand
AATCACATAATTGCTCATCATAACAAACATAATCAGGTTTAAGGGCTGATGTTGTGTTGATATTGTCAATTTCTTTTGGATCATATAAAAATCGTACGTGACCAAAGAGCACAGGAATAACAGGAAATTCAAGAGGAAACGTACAATTTTTAAATTCTTCAATGATTTTAGAAGATTGCATGAACTGATCACATGTTATATTTTCGATTTTGTTTGTGATTTTGCTAAGACAAACGAGAAGTATCCAACATGAATAGGATAAATTTCCTTGAATACTAATTGATTGAATCAATACTAAATGTCGATTATTTTTACATTGACCAAAATCTTCTACACATTGTCCATCACCACACGTAAATTGACCTTCGTCAGGTCGACATACATATTCTTGACATTCAAATAGATGTGATCGATAATGAGATCCCAGAGGATGATTGGCCTTAACAATTCCATCCGATCCATCAAAACATTGCGGTTCCACATATTCCATTTCCAAAAAGATTTTTGGAATACATAATCCATTATGACATCGGTATTCATCCTCACTACATTCATTTATTTCTAAATTAAAACATCCAGTTTCATCAATACCACCATTTAGACAATCGATTCGACCATTGCATATCTCTCGCCAATCAAGACAAATCAATGGACCACCACGATCACATTCTAAAAGAATGTAACACGTTTGTTGAAATAGATTATCTGTTGAAGTCATTTCGCATGGATTTCGGACTAATACATCTTCATTTATTTTCAATGAATATTGACATCGAGATCCAAACCATGGACGTGTACAATTAAAAAAAACTTCATGCGATAAATTAGATTGAAATGGTTGATCGAGATAGTACTGATATTGTTCAGCAACATCAATCGATGACGACCATAGAAGAATATCATATGAAGTAACATTCTGATGATATAATTCATTGAAAGTTAAATATTGATCTGATATATTAAAAAAATGGATTCCAGTCAAATTCTTGTCGTTATTTGGACGAATACAATATTTAACTATTCCAGAAAAGGATGATTTAGATGAAAAATAATGCAAACAGTCCAACCCAAATGCATCTGTATCATAGAAAAATGATTGTAAACCATTAGGTATCGATAGAAAAAATATAATATAAAGAAATCTCAACATTTTATTCAAATGTATCTTTGCACACAAATGATAGTATAATGTATAGATAGATTCAACACAACTTTTATGGTAAATATATATATCATTATTTGGTTATATTAATAGTGTTCACTATTATACGTGTAATTCTTTGAGACGTGATATATCAAAACACAACAATGTAATCTGATACTTCTTTTTATATATGTATCTAGATGTGACATATTTATATGATAGAAAAATGTAGACATTGTCAGGTATCTTCTCTTATTTGATAAAAAATCAATATCATGCATGAAGCATCTTGATTAGCAAAAAAAGTTCAAAAGCAAATATCAAGAATACCACGATTGTAGACACCATCATTTACAACGTGGAACGTCGCCCGAACAGTGATCATTGGTTACATAGCCATGATTTCCATTGGGTAATTCGATCTTATACCATTTTTGGTTTGTACCCGAAACTTTCTTGATTTCAAAGCAATGACACGGTAAGTGGTCGTCGGTCACAGCCCAGCCAGCGTCAGGGCAGCTCGTTTTTGCGCACGTAAAAATAGGAACTCTTCGAGAACATTGAACATAGCTAGCCTAGTTATATGAAACAAAAAATATTGCAAATATTAAATTATTCGATGGAATACAAAAACTTACCTCGCATACTGCCAGAGCGATACCTAAGATGATGAAAAGACGAATAATATTCGAGAACATTTTTGTTTTGAATTAAATGATTTCAGCAATCAAGACAACCCTTTATATACATGGGCGAATACAAAAATCGCATGATTTATTGCGAACCTTGTGATAAGTGTAAACGATAAGTAATTGATGATGGAATCAACGTCATTTTATCTAGGAAGAGTGACGTATTTAATTTGCATATTGCATTTATTGTTTTTCGATTGAGATAAAATTTCACTTTCTGAGTCTCTTTTTTTCTTTTTTTTCGAATACAATATTTAACTATTTCAGGAAAGGATGACTCAGATGAAAAATAATGCAAGCAATCAAATCCAAATGGATCTGTATCATAGAAAAATGATTGTAAACCATTAAATATCTATAGAAAAAACATAATATAGAAAAATCCCAATATTTTATTCAAATGTAGCTTTGTATATAAATGACAATATAATGTAAAGATAGATTTAACACAACTTTTACAGTTAATATTTATCATTATTTGACTATATTAATAGTGTTCACTATTGCACGTGTCATTCTTTGAGACTTTTTTCTCAACGACATGTGATCTGATACTCGTTTTATTTATGTATCTATATATGGCACATTCATTTGATAGAAAAACGTAGACATTGTCAGGTATATTCTTTTATTTGATGGAAAATCAATATCATGCATGAAGCATCTTGATTAGCAAAAAAACGCTCAAAAGTAAATATTAAGAATGCCATGATTGTGAATACCATCATTTACAATGTGGAACATCACCCGAACAGTGGTTATCGGTAACATACCCATGCTTACCATTGGGTAATTCGATCTTAAACCATGTTTTCTTTCCACCCAAAACTTTCTCGATTTTAAAGCAATCACATGGATAGTGCTCGTCGGTGACAGCATTACCAACTACAGAACAGCTCATTGATGCACACGAGTACACAGGAACTCTTTGAAGACATTGAACATAGCTAGCCTAATTATATAAAACAAAAAATATTCCAAATATTAAATTATTCGATACAAAACAAAACTTTACCTCGCAAACTGCCAAAACGATACCTAAGACGATGAAAAGACGAATAATAGTCGAACACATTTTTGTTTTGAATTGAATGATTTCAGCAATAAAGACAGCCTTTTATATACATGGGTGAATACAAAAATCATATAATTTATTGCACAGCTTGTGATAAGTGCAAATGATGAGTAACTGATTATGATAGCGATATCATTTTATTAGAAAAGAATGAAGTATTTGATTTGTATATTGCATTTATTTTTTTTCGATTGAGATAAAATATCACTTTCTGAGTCTCTTTGTTTTTCTTTCTTTTTTTCTCTTTTCTTTTTTTTTTCTTGTTTTCTTTTCTTTCTTTTCTTTTTTCTTTTCTTTCTTTTCTTTTTTCTTTTCTTGTTAGAATACAATATGTGGCTATCTCAGAAAGTTCTGGTTCAAATGAAAAAGAATATAAGCAATCGAATCCAAATGAAAGTTGCCAAATTCAAATTTTACAAATCAGGATTTCTTTGTTTAAAAGCAGGAGTTGATCAGGAGAAAAATCAAGAAACTATCTTGAGGGTGGAGGTGTGTTGGTGTGTGTGTGGCTGTGGGGTGGACGGGGTGTGAGTGTCCACTTTTTCTAATCGCACCCATGCTCACACCCACACCCACACCAACACCCACACCTACACCCACACCCACACCCACACCTACCCTTAAATCAGTGAAACTTTTGCCTTAGATTTGAAACGCATTACCAAAATATGAAAATTTTTTGGGAAAAAAATAGAGCTTCTAATACATCGAACGCATTGTTTATCTCAGAGGGAGGCTTCTATTATGGAAAGAGGTTGAAGAAAATTTTTAAAAATCAAGAGAAATTAGGGGAAAATCTTAAAAATCAGCTTCTGAGTTCGGGAGACATATTATCAAGAGAAAAGTTTAAAAATTAGGATGTTTGGCAACCCTGATCCAAATGGATGCGCATCATAGAGAAGTAATTGTAAATCATTAGATATCGATAAAAAAAACATAATACAAAAGAATCTCAACATTATTCAAATGTATCTTTGCACACAAATGACAATATAATGTATAGATAGATTTAACACAACTTTTATGGTAAATATTTATCATTATTTGGTTATATTAATAGTGTTCACTATTACACATGTCATTTTGCGAGACTTTTTTTCTCAATGGGACGTGATCTGATACTCGTTTATATTTATGTATTTAGATATGGCATAGTCATTCGATAGAAATCTCTAGACATTGTTAGGTGTCTTCTTTTATTTGATAGAAAGTGAATATCATGTATGAAGCATTTTGATTAGCAAAAGAAAAGTTCGAACGCAAATATCAAGAATGCCATGATTGTAGATACCAACATTAACATTGTTGAATATTGCCATTGCCCGAGCAGTGGTCATTGGTTACATAGCCATGATTGCCATTGGGTAATTCGATTTTATACCATTTTTGTTTTTTACCCAAAACGTTCTCGGTTTTAAAGCAATCACTTGGATAGTGCTCGCTGGTGATAGCCCATCCAACGTCAGGGCAGCTCATCTTTGCGCACGTAAATATAGGAACTCTTTGACGACATATAACATAGCCAGCCTAATTATATGAAACAACAAATATTGTAAATATTAAATTATTCGATTAAAACAAAAACGTACCTCGCATACTGCCAGAGCAATACCTAAGATGATGAAAAGACGAATAGTAGTCAAATGCATTTTTGTTTTCAATTGAATAATTTCAGCAATCAAGACAGCCCTTTATATACATATGTGAATACAAAAGTCGTATAATTTATTGCACAGCTTGTGATAAGTGCAAGTGATGAGTAACTGATAATAGGATCGAAGTTATTTTATTAGGGGAGAGTGAAGTATTTGGTTTGCATATTGCGTTTATTGTTTTTTAACTGAGATAAAATTCCACTTTCTGAATCCTTTTTTTTCTTTCTTTTTCTTTCCCTTTTTTCTTTTCTTTTTTTTCTTTCTATTTTTTCTCGTTTTTTTTCTTTTTCCTTTTAAATACCATATTCGACTATTTCATAAAATTCAGACTACAATGAAAAAGAATAAAAAAATCAAATCCAAGTCAGAGTTGCCAAATTCAAATTTTACAAATCAGGATTTCTTTTTTAAAAAACAGGCGTTGATCAGGAGAAAAATCAGGGAACTTTCTCTCGAAACCAGAAGGAAAATACGGCAATGTCACGTACTTTATTTGCGAGCAGGCAAAACTTTTCACCCTGAAATATTTATAATTTTAGTTTTTAATAAACGAGCAATGAAAAGGTCTGTTTCAGTAAATGAAACAAAGAAAAACAGAAAGATAATAACACATAGTTCATTTTACTGGTTTTTTCAGAGCTGTTTATTGAACAATATAAATAAAGCAGATACAAATGGGTTTTAAAAAATCGCCAAAGAATTGAATTATAACTGGATAAACCGTTTCCTACGTCTTTTTTGATATTGTTTTTTCACAATTGTATTTTTCTTCTGAGTGAATTGCTTTTAACAGTTCTTTACTATTTCAGAGATATTTTTATTTTACTTTTAAACTCCACATCTATTAGGATTATTTTTCATTCTATTCCTATGAGTATATCGTCAAAATATTGTCTGATGGAAACTTGACTCATAATCACTTCTTTAAACTCATTATTTATCAACCTATATCGGTATTGGAGCCGGATCAGTTGTAAAAAATATCAATCGACTCATAGAGATGGAATTTTACGGGTTGAAATTTTTAAAAAGCCTTCTTTGTCGATTTTGTTTTTAGCCGTAAAAAACTAAGATAGCACATAAATTTCTGGTAGAGCTAGTAAAAAAGGAGACAAAATACAGGGTATTTAATGATTTTTGTTGGATGTCTCATACATGCTCTCCGAAACTTCACTCTCGCACAAAAGTCTTTCCTCTCTCTTCATTTCTTTGCTATCATACTTTGTATAAAATTTATTGCCGAGTAGAGATAAGACTTTAGAGTTCTATTGTATTATGATCTGTATACCATACTGAAATAAAACTCTCAAGTCATATCTCCACTCAGTAATAAATTTCATACAAATTATAATAGCGTAGAGATGAAGAGGGAGGAAAGACTTTTGTCCATGGGTGTATCTCATATTTGGGTTCATTTTTCTATAAAAATTGTTTTTCATAAGAATTTGAGATTTTGTCACTGAGTTTTTGTCTGTTTCACTGGAATCTTTTCGGTACAACATGTGATTTCAAGCGATCAGTTTATCGACGAGACTAGTTTAAAATTTCGTAAATGGCTCTCGGTACTGATCCATATCATGTCGCAAAAAATGAGTATTCTAAGACACAAAAGCTGAAGATGATTAAAATACTCGAACGAAGTCGAAATCTTCGAACTATTTCATTGTACGAGAAATATAGAAGTATCATGTAAACGCACGGTATGAAATCGAGCTTTGTAAATTAGAACTTTTATTTTTACGAAAATAAATCCTATTATGCAACCAGAGTTTTCGTAATTAAGACTGATCTTCTGGAATATCAAACAATTCAATATGATGCTGGTTTCGCACCACCTGGATTGATACTACATATATCTAGCTGTGATAATCCTCTTCTTTTCTCATTTTCTATGCATTGGCCGGCGTTAGTATTAAGGTAACCCCCCCCCCCCGCCGGCCGTCCCCATATTAGAAGCTTATGAAGGCGTCTAATATATTCACCACCTGAAGCTTCTTGACGGGGCTTCTATTAATTCCCAAAAATCTTTCATAGACTATGACTACAAAAACGATTCGAAAGATTTCTATGAATTTTCAAAGCTTTTATGAGTCTATCAGAAGATTTGCAGCAGTATTTTGAGATTTTAGCGCAGCTAGATTAAAATTAGTGGAACTTTTGCCTTACATTTGAAAAAAATTTAGAAATGTAAAGATGTTTTTCGAAAAAACAGAGAGCTGCTAACACGTCGAACACATCGCTCATCTTAGAGGGGAACTTCTGTTATGGAAAGAGGTTTAAGAAAATTATTAAAATCAAGAGAGATCAGGAGAAGACCTTAAAAATCAGCTCTTGAATTCAGGGGAAATATTATCAGGGGAAAATTTTAACAATCTGGAGTCTCCTGATCAAATGAGAAGGTTTGGCAACCCTGGCCCAAATGGATCTGTATCAAAGAAAAATGATTGTAAACCATTAAATATCCATAGAAAACATAATATAAAAGAATCTCAACATTACTCAAATGTAGCTTTGCACACAAACGACAACATAATGTATAGATAGATTTAACACAACTTTTATGCTAAATATTTATCATTATTTGATTATATTAATAGTATTCGCTATTACACATGTCATTCTGTGAGACTTTTTTTCTCAATAACACGTGATCTGATACTCCTTTTTATTTATGCATCTAGATATGGCATATTCATTCAATAGATATCTCTAGATATTGTCGGATATCTTCTTTTATTTGATAGTAAATGAATATCATGTATGAAGCATTTTGATTAGTAAAAAAAAGTTCAAAAGCAAATATCAAGAATGCTATGATTGTAGATACCAACATTAGCAACGTAAAACATCGCCATTGTTGGAACAGTGGTCATCGGTTACATAGCCTTGTTTTCCATCGGGTAATTCGATCTTATACCATTTTTTCTTTTTGCCCGAAACGTTCTCGATTTTAAAGCAATCACATGGATAGTGGTCGCTGGTGACAGCATCGCTAATTACACGACAGCTCATTGATGCACACGTATGAATAGGTTGTCTTCGGAGGCATAGAACATAACTAGCCTAATCATATAAAACGAAAAATATTTAAAATATTAAATAATTCGATAAATACAAAAAGTTACCTCGCATACTGCCAGAGCGATCCCTAAGACGATGAGAAGACGAATAATAGCCAAAGACATTTTTGTTTTGAATTGAATGATTTCAGCAATCAAGACTACGCTTTATATACTTGGTTAAATACAAAAATCGTATGACTTATCACGGAAGTAACAGTATGTTGGGAAGTACATTATTGCGAAGCTTGTGATGAGTGCAAATGATGAGTAACTAATAATGGGCTTAAGGTCATCTGATCAGAAGAGAGGAAGTATTTGATTTGCATATTGCGTTTATCGTTTTTCGATTGAGATAAAATTTCACTTTCTGAATCAGAGATATATTATCATTCAGCATATCAGGATTCTGTTGCCGAAAGAACCCGGAAGTGACATCCTTAGTCGTTATTCAAAATCAAGATCCTACACATTTAATAGGATTTGTCATCTGTGAATGAACGAAATTCTATTGAGTCAATTTATCTCTATGTAGAGCTAATGAAACCACCATTATCATTCTTCTTTCAACTTGATGTATCTATGTAAAACAGAACTGTTTAGGATTTTTAATGTTCTAAGGCAGAATATTGAATCATTTATCTATTATCAGTTATGAAATTAAGAGCTTCACTAGATTATCTCTGTCTTCAGACTATTTCCTAATTTTAACTGAATCGATCATTCACTGTTCTTTGATTAAGATGCAAAGAGCTTGACGATTTGTCTTGTGTATCGTTTCAACGACGTCATTTAATCATATGACCCTGTTCACTAAGAGTGATGACATACACTTGTATGAATCATTACATCAAAGATTGTTTTATGGTGGAATGATTATAATTTCCAATTTAAACTTTTAACCTTTAATATTTTGCATTGTTGATTAATGGATAATAGCAAAGAACACGAATATTAATTATATATTTGACTTCCATTATACATGCATTAATCCTTGAAGATCAAGTAGGCTTAGCTTTTTAATATTAGTTTTGTTGGCAAATATTGAATCAATAATTTGTTTCCGCGAAAAAACTACTACTTTCTTGTCATACGATGATTTCGAGCAATAGCCGTAAGCTGATTCAAAAATAAACTACGATGAGAGTGTGTTCGAAGCGAATAAAGATATTTGATCTGTCACACACAACTACTGAATATACGTTGTAAACTGTATATGCGAAAGTCTTTATATGTGACACTTTTATAAATAATGTTGAAGTGAACAAAATAATTTTTGTCTTGAATTACTAGATGCAGACGGAGCTCTAAAAAGTGTTTGAATGGATGAAACATTAATACACCAAACATTTCATCATCACGATGGTATAATCAATTCTCATTTTTATTTTTCAAGTTCAAAACACATTTATTGAAAGAATCAAATATTTTAATGCAACTTTGAATTTTATAAGTGTCAGTCATACACAGTTTGTATAGAAAAAACAAAATATCTATTTCAGTACACGCTATAAGTACGTAATATTTTAAATTTGTTAGCTTGACAATATGATTAATCGGCTAAACCAAATACGATCAACTTCGGTAACTGACAGTACACGATCTTCCACTATAAGGCAAATTATTTTACAAAAATATATTAATAAAACATAAGAATATGATTTACTGTTGCGACAATTCAGAGAAGGCAACTGGGCTGCAAGTAAATGGATGAGGTTGAAAATGTGATATTCTGCTTTACCTTCACTCTCAAGACATATTTTACGATACTGTATGCAACACTATTGTTGGAAGCATATACACATGGTGCATTTTGTTACAGTATGTGTCATAGTTTATCTGTAGCTATATTGGAAATTTCCAATTAACAAAAGAAACTACGTTTTGTTTTGTAAAATATGAATAATAAGAAGAAGAAACATGATCATAGTTTGAGTAATTGAAGAAAGGTCAATATATAGTAAAAAAGAAAGAAACCGATTGTTGAATTAATGTTTCTCCTTTTCATTCTACTATCTGTTTGATCAGTAATCGAGTAAATAAAGAGAAAGAACCTTTGAGAAAAATATTGTTATTCAACTGCGTATATAAAAACAAAATATTTGAGTCAATTACGCAATCGATCGCAAAAACACGCTGATATTTACTTCCAATCAACAAGGGTGTGGGTTTGGGTGTGAACAGAAAGAGTAGACACCCACACACCCTAGGCAACATTGAATATTATGATTAAAAAATAGAATTATTCAAGCTCAGATCTTTCTAGATGAAAATGCAACGTTTGCCGTGAGAAAAAAGTACAATTAGAATAACGTATATTTTGTGAACCCGTATTCATTTGCAATGATCAAGGCTTAAGTAACCTCTCCTTATTGGAAATAAATATATTCCATTTGATAACTGTTTCATTTGAATAGATAATAATCAAAGTGATGTTGATTACCAGCATTTTTAGAGTGAGAGTGTAGACCAGAGGCGGATCTAGGATTTTGGAGCGGGGGGGGGGGGTATGAGTGTGGGTGTGAGTATTACATAACCTTACATTAATACCCACACTCACCCTCAATTTTTGAAAAAGTGTTATTTCTTAGAATAGGGGGTTTCCGAAAAACCAATGTTTCGTCATGAAAACTCATTATAAAACCAATGAACTATAGTGCGTTCGATAGCTGACACTTTGCTCTATCTAATGCGCTATAAATCGAAAAATCGCCATTTTAGGGGGAGCCTTAATAAATGAACATTTCTTCAATATATATCTGTCGAATATCATTCGAACACTATCTATATTTGTATTTATGATACTTTGGAAAGAATGAATTATCATTGTATTGATAAAGTCTTCAAAAAAACATATATTCCAACTATAAGAAATGGTATATGATGAAAACGTTTAGCAAAAAAATGTGAAAAGACGAATATCAAAATAAAATACTAACAAAGAAAGAAAAGAATTAACATTTAAAAAAATAACGTAGAAATATATAATAAATGTTAAATATATTCACCGTTATAACATATCTGAAACATATAGTGATAAAATATTGAAAGTGGATAAATGTGTGTATATAGTGAAACCTCTCTAATGTGGACATCATTGTGTGAGTGTGGCTGTGTACCTATGATTTACTCTTTTTTAGTTTCACCCACACTAACATCCTTTTTTTACTTTCTTTTTCAAATAAATCATGCAACAAAAATGATAGCTCTAATTTGTTAATGTCACATTACTATACATGATACCAATCGAATTCATCATTTCGATTCCATGTCACTATTATTTTTTAAAATAAATGTGAAATTCATATTCACAATATCGATCATAATAAAAATCAGTTGAAACAGACGAATTCATTATTCAGGAGTGCAGTCATATCGAAAAATATTTTTAATTAATTTTGAACGTTTTGAAATATTTTAATACCCTTATACAATTTTTTTTACAGCAGATCTTTGTGGGTTCTCTATAACATAAACTACATGACGAGTGCATAAGTTATTTTTTGTGAAAAAATACAGAACTCTATGTTTTTCGTCTTGAAATTGTGAGGATAACAGTACTTGTTTATAAAGAATTTAATAATATCCTTATTAGATTTTGTGAGTTTTTATATATAGTTTTGAATAAAAATACATGAATCAGTTTTTTGTGAACCAGTGAAGTATATCTTGTTGAGAACATATTTCACATTTAATCTTAAAATGGCAGTTGATCAGATCTAGACTGAACTACTTTCGAATATTTTCATTTATATTCATCAAACATATTTCACACAGTTGAATGATCAAGGAATAAAAATATGTTCGAAAAAAATCGTAGTATTATAATTAAATATATCGTTTAAATATATTTGAATGCACAAAGTTCCGATAGAACGTACTTCTAATCTAATGTGTATTTTAAAGAACTTTTTATTTATAAGATTTCTTTTTGCATACGTACTTATCAAATACATAAATCAATAGCAATCTTATTCATCATATTCTTAATAGTGAAAAAAAAATAAAGTTAAAATACTTTTGCAATGTAATTAGGGCAATTTTCTTGTATTCTAATTTTGGTTTCAAACCAATAGATTACTATATTCATATATATACTGGCTCTTTTGATTTTATAATCATCTGCTTTCTTTATTTCTTTTTATTTATTCTTTTATAGTCAATAAATAAATAGTAACCGTATCTTTTTCAAATACTAAACAATTTAATTATTAAAATGTCTCCATTGAAGTAAATGAGAAATATTTTAGAAATTATTCAATTCTAAAATATGAATTCGTATTTAAGCATGTCAATTTTTATATAAATGTAACATTTTTAAAAGCAGACAAATAAAAACAAAAGACATTCAGGTAATCTATCGAAATTACTGTAAGACTCATTTCATTATTCTAATTTACTCTGAATTGAAGTAATATTAGAATATGAAATTCATTTGTATCAATTTTTCATCATTTTAAATGATATTTAAATAGAGAAGATAATAAACTGTGACATATTTAAGAATCTATAGTATTAATATTTTATTTTGGTAATATTAAATCAAAAAAAAAGTCGAAAAATTTAACAACAACTGCTTTGAAATTTTCCTACAATTTTGATATTGAATGTTTTTTCAAATATTGATTTTTCGTTTTGAATACATAAAAATATACAGAAGTTTAGTGTTGTATTGTTGAATATTGCAGCAATATCATACTAAACGACTGTCAATAAAAAAAAATAATAACATTTGTAACATTAATATAAAATCATGATCAAAAGCCAAATCTCCAACACCGTCTGTTATTTCATTTTGATCATCGGTATTATCAATAACACTTGTCGTAGTTGACATATATGCTAAATCCATACAAAGATCTGCATCTACTCTAACAATTGATGAATCGATAACACTTGAGCATATACGTGATACATCTTCCAATAATATATATTCACCACCTAAAATTAGCAAACAGATTCTATTAAGATATCATAGAAGATAGTATATTGCTTATACATACCCGTATTACGAGCTAAATTATTATAAAAATACGAAATATCATAACGAGGTCTACCCTTAGCAACAACAATTAAAACAATACCACGTCGTTTGAATTCATCTGATGCTTTTGCCGGATCATCGCCAAGAGGAATCGAACCATCGACAACCATAATAGCCAATTTTCCGTGAAGTATGCCATTATCAACTTTCTCCAATATGTCACCTTAAATAATAAATAAAAATTATATAATTCATGTGAACATCAAATAGAAATTTTTCTTGATTAAAGTTCATCTATTTGCATCAATCAAATGAATATCTCTTTTTTGTGATTGAAATTCTGTGAAAATGAATGTTTGCGGAGTCAAGAAAAAAAAACAATAAACGTTCATATATTATGGCTCAAAGTGTTACTATATTATTGTTAAGTCAGATTTTTATTCATATGGAGCATTTATCTTTTTAATCGTTATATAAAAAATAATCAGATATTCTGCTTAAGAATTTGAGAATTTTTTCTTACAAAGTGATTTAGCTATATTTTGGTGAATTGGTGCTTGTATAAGAAGACAAAGTTCTTCTTCAAGATGACTGAAATCGTGAGGAGATGAAATGATATTGATCTTCACTTGATCAGTTTGTTGATTTACTCGAGCTTTCATCAATAAGATTCTATTTTGACGTTGACCCAATATTATGACAGGACAAAGCTTCGAATAACTCATTGTAATTATTTAATAATAGACAACTTGCAATAAATAACAATATAGCTTCGACGTACTAAAGAAAAAATATGTGAGTTAAGATAAGGCATACAAATAAGAGAAACTCAATACGTCTACATCCCTTTTCTCGCTTTTCATTGGACGACACTCTCTCAATCACTATCTGTTCAATTTTTTCAAAGCAGAAAGAATTCTTATTGCATTTCAAAGATTAATTTTTGTAAAAGAAGATACAACAATTCGATTGATTTCAATTAAAATCGCGTATAAAACACATTTTTTGTTATAGTGTCATTGAGATATACAAGGTAGATCAAACGTCACGATACCGATTTAAAAAATTGAATATCTTTCTTATGGCTCGGGCAAAGAAGCTGATTTTTTATCATTGATAGAGGCCTACTTAAGCTTTATATCCATCTGAACTAGGTCAGGAAGAACTTTTGTTATCTATCACCATTGATTTTACCAAGAAAACTTTAATTTTTCACAGGTAAGGAAAAAACTATATATAAGATCGTGTAAAAGTCACTTTATCGAAAAATAACGCTGAATATTTCCACGACGGTTTGAGCAAATGAGCTAATTTTTTATCTAGGATAGAGAAATATTCATAGTCCAAAAACATACAGACAAGCCTGGTAAAAACCTTTGTTAAGTACATTGCTTTCTTCGCCTATCTGTGAAAAAGTAAAATTTTCTTGGTGAAATCATTAGTGACACTTAACAAAGTTTCTTCATAATTTTGTTTAGATGGATATAAAGCTGAAATAGGTCTCTATCAATGATAAAAAAATCAGCTTCTTTGCTCGAGCCATGAAAAAGATATTCATTTTTCTTCAGTTACTTGACGTTTGGTCTCTCCTGCATCTTTCCTTCGTCATCTATTCTATTCAAGAAGCGAGAACTAACAGCGAAAAGAGGGGGAGAAAAAAAGAAGAAAATGAGAAGCATACCTTACCACCAATCACAATCATAATATTGTTTATCAAAAATACAAGTAACGCCACCTAAAATCAAGTACCAATGGCTACGATTAATTACCAATAAGAAAAATACTGAATGATTAATCATAAAAAAGATTTTGAGGTCTCGAATGTATTGATTTATATGTATAATAGGTATCACCTATAACATAAGACAACTGTCGAACTTTTGAAAAGCCATTAAATAAGAAAGATATAATATCATTAACGCATCATTCTTGAAATAAAATGCTTTAAAATTAAGATTGTACTTTTTCTTTCTTTTTTTTCGATGTTGTACATATATATATATATATATATATATATGCATAATGACCATTGGACACTGTTCATTAGACCAATAATACTGCGTAGGAGGAAAGAAAGAAAAAAAATCATATGAATGTATATATTGATTCTATACTTATTTTAGATTGGCTAGCAAACTGATTTGTTCACCACTACTAACGTCGAACGTTATAAGAAAAAAGATAAGGCGAATAAGTAAGTAATTTAAAAATATCATTCATTATTTATTTGTATTTTTATTTTTACATTAATATCTATTGAGCTTCTGTTGAGCAGTAAAACGATAAGTAAATTTTGTTTATATGTTGGATATTTATATTTAAGCATAGATCAATACATTTTTATATAAGTAATAGTTGTTCAGTTTATATTAATATATAATTTTGCAGTGAAAGATAAATTGTCTTAAAATAAATATTTCCATTACGTTTTTCTGGATTGATTTTTTTCGTCAGCCTAGAATGTTTAAAATAATTTTACAGTAGTAAAACAAATTTGTTATCATAGTACGAATGATAATTATGTATTTCTTACTGTAAAAATTTAACTATTTCCAGTTTGAGTTTGATATCTTTTCAATTATTTGCAGTTGGAGTGAAGTTGCTATTGTTTATTCACCGTCTTCTAATTTTTCTGACATTATAAATTTTTTCAGTTGCATATGTTGTTGATATCTGATAGATGATAAATAATATAACATCAAGAGACTATTTGTATCACATGTTGATTTGCTTTTCTTTATCAATCTATAATAAAAAAAATATTTGATAAAAATACAAGAAATAAAATAACTAATAAACTATTTTACTTCAATATTATTTAATGGATTGGCAGAAGTTTGTAACGTTTTCAAATAATTAAAATAAATAAAATATCATAGAATGCTGGTTAGTTGATATTATTAACAGAATGTTTTCTCGAATTCTAATGCCAACATACCATCAATAAACTGTATAAATGAATTCTTTTATTTACATTTTAAAACGATTTCTATAAATATTGATTACATCTTGTCTTTGCTACAGATCATCAACCACTGACAATCGTTGATAAACATATTTGCTGTGATACAGCGACTGGTACAAATGCTGGATTTAATCATGCTGGTGGACAAGCTAAAACAGGTAAAATAATATTTAATAAATATCAGAACTGTTAGTATTCGAGTAAGAGCACTAGTATACTAAAATCCGCCCCTAAGGTTATGATATTATAAGAACGAAGGAACTACATAAACTATAAGGTATTCCATGATGTATGAAATTTATTTTACTACAAGGTTTACTAAAGATTTATCAGTTACATAATTATTTTAGTGCACTCTCATGGAAAAATGTTGACGTAAAAACAGGAGTTATATGAGATTTACGTTAAAATGTAGGCAGATTTATTGAAAAATTACCAAAATATAAATTTCAAAAGGCTGTGAATGTGTGTAAAGGTGGGTTCTATGGTCTGTTCCATATATATTAATAACTAAAAGAAAAAACAGAATATATAGTTTTTAGAAAGGAAATTTCAAGAGTATCACGCAGAAAGATATCTAGATTAGTATAGTAGTGCAATGAAACATTATTAAAACACTGCTCAATCAAATAATATCATCTGAGAATCTGTTCTTTTCAGAGGAATGAGTATATCAAAGAAGTACATTAGGGTTAAGATAGCTGCATCGAGTAAGAAACTGACCATATAGAGAACTAATCTAATAATTACTGCTCAGTTCTTTGTATTATCTAATAATCATGCTACATTACCAATTCGATATCACCAAACTTTTTGATGGCAATAAGAAAAAGACAGATGGAATCGTTTGAAAATCTCACGAACAATGCCATATGAGTGTCATGTATCACATAATCGATTGTTGAGTAGTTGTCTAATTCGACCTCGAATATAAATGGAAACAAAATTCGAAACTTAGTATTCTCACAATTAAAAACAGATTTCTAAACCAAAATTGACAGTTCAAATTTGAAGGCACCTCTGCTAGTTTAAAAAAAAGGAAAAGAGAGTTTTTCCAAGTTATAGTATAAAATTAAAGTTGGAAAATACCCACTGTCAAAAAAAAAAGAAAAAGAAAGGTTTCCTAGGTTACAGTTTAAAATTAAAGTTGGAAGATGCCTAACTTTTTTAAGAAAAAAGGAAAAAAAATTTTCTTTGAGCTACGGTTTAAAATTAAAATGCGAAGGTGTCTTTGTTTGTTTGGAAAAAGAAACCAAACAGAAACTTTTTCTAAATTATACTTTATAGTTGGAATACGAAGGTATCTGTGTTTATTTAAAAAAACCAAACAGAAAGTTGTCTTAAATTATAATTTCTAAGTCGAAATGGAAGACACCAATGTTAGTTAAAAGGAAAGCAAAAGAAAAGTTATTTCTATAGTTTTTTGCAAGAAAATATATATGAAAAGTAAAAGCTGTTACTCATGTTGAGTATAATAAACATACATCTCAAATAGACAAATTAACTATACTTTTTCGCTGAACTAGGAAAGATATCTGGTATTATTCGCGTGATGAAAAATTAGAAGGTAATAGTTTTGTTTCAGATCTGTTATAAGATAAAGTTTAATAGAAAATAATGAACTTTCATGTATTCGTAAAATAGATTTTCTTAGAGTTCATAAATCATAATTAAAAACGATATTTTATTGAGTTCTGCTTTTAAAAATTTTTTATATCGGTTGGTCACTTAAATTACTTTGTATAATTGCTTGAAAAGTAACTAGCTATGACGTTTTAATTGTTGAAATAGCTAGTTTGATAGATAAATAGTTTCATTTTGATTGTTAAATAATATTGTCTCCAATGAAATTGATTATAGATGATTATAAACAACATATATTAATAACTAAAAGAAAAAAAGAATATATAGTGTTTAAGAAGGAAATTTCAAGAGTATCAAACATAAAGATATCTAGATTAATACAATAGTGCAATGAAACATCATTTAAAACACTACTCAATCAAATAATTTCATCTGAAAATTTTTGTTTTTAGAAATATAAAATTGCACACATAGTACTATAGTATATGAATCTAATAATATTCTCATTTTAGATAGTATTAGTTGAAAAGAAACTTCATGAAAAGATGGTATCACACATATAGATGCAACTATTCTAGAATGAGTAAATCAAAGAAGTACATTAGAATCAGTATAGCTGTGTCGAGTAAGAAACTAACCATATAGAGAACTAATCTATTCCCTACTATTCAGTTCTTCGTATTGTCTAATAATCATAGTGCATTACCAATTCGACATCACTAAACTTTTTGATGGCAATAAGAAAAAGACAGATTGAATTGATTGAGAATTTTACAAAGTGACATATGAGTGTCATTTATCATATAATCAATTCATCCTGGCGCCAGCTATACTTAATGGGGCAAAATAGACAATTACTAATTCATTTGAAGAAATCGAAAATTTTATAAATTGTGTAAGTTATAGGCTAGTGAATTTTCATATTTGCTAAGATCAATTTCTGTTTGGAAGAGATAAAGCATATGAAGTGAGGGTTTTTGTGTGCCAATCCAAAGGATGGCCTGTATGTGATGTGGCACTTTCATATCATGTGATTATATCCATATGATGTAGCAGTTTTTTGTAAAAGATTACTGAATATTCCGAGTACTGTATAAAAGACGAGGAATATTCAGTGAGGCCGACGATTTCTTGTGAAGAATAAATGTATAGATATATACCAAATCCTATACAGCTCTATATTGGGTCTGAAATTGTCACACTTTGTACAAAAAATTATATTAGAAGAAACCTACACGAGAAATAAAATAATTGATAAAAATCTCAATTATAACTATAATTATTCAGTGAAAATGAAGATATTTTTTATAATAAATGACAAGAAAAACGATGTTTCTTGTATAAAAAAACTGCGATTTAATTTTTAGTCTAGCTTATGAATAGAAGAAAATTCAAACAATTTAATCTGCTTATAAAAAATAGTGTTTAATATAGAGATTAACATCTTTATGTGTTGATTTTCTTTAGGTCAAACTATTAAATTAGGTAGAACAATACCATGCACGTTTTTGAACAGAAAGTAGTTTTATTATTGAAATTTCTCACCTTTAGATGTTGGTAATTTCCAAGCCGCGTTTAATAACCCAATTGGAGTTGGTGTTCCACCAGTTGATGATGAAAAACGTGGTGTCCCATCAACTGATGAAGATGGACTTGGTGCTCTAAGAGCTGACGAAGGTAAATTTTAGCACTTTTGTTGAGGGCTCTAATAAAAATGTAGATAATCATCTCTACTAACTGTTTATATTATGTAAAAAACCATCTTAACGGTGTGGGAGTCGTTATGGGTGAGGACTGTGAGAAGATATATCCACTCACACCCTTTCGCATAGCCTTAGACTTGTGCTTCTCTTTGCTCAGATTCTCATTAATAAAACTGATAAGTAAATAAAATCCTCGATATATTGGAAGACCAGAGGTCTCCTATTCTGTCTTATCGTTTACGAATTATGAGGGTCTCTTCTATTATATCCCACAATACGATTAAATTTTTTAGTAATCAGCAGAAAATCCCGATTTTAACTATTTTGATCTAATACATCATTGGTAAACGAATTTATTTTACGCATTTCCCACTCGTACAGTAGAAAAGAAACGGGTAATGTTTCAATGCAAAAAAAAGACAACAATAGTTAGTTAGAAGTATTTTTGAAACAATATAGACAACATATACTAAAATTTAGCTGCGACTTATAACAGCATTATTTTTTCTAAAAAATACGATAGATCACTGATGATATTTATATTCTATACAACTGCGTACTTGGAAAAAAGTCTTTCACCCTCTGCATTTCTACACTATCATTAGAGCCTTGCATCGGAGTCGGCGTCGGAGTCAACTAAATTTCTTGTCTATAATTCATTTTTTGCATTCATTTTTTTTTTTTAGGCAAAGGTTTTGTTCTCTGATATTTTCTCTACAAACTGATGTATTTTGAGGATCCCACTAATGTTTTATTGAGGTTCGCGGGCACAAAAGAAAGTCAGAGTTATAGAAGATCGGAGTCAGTCGGAATCAAATCGGACTCCGACGTTCTTTTGTGTTCACAAACCTCAATAAAACATCAATTGGATTCTCAAAATACATCAGTTCGTAAAGAAAATACCAGAGAGCAAAACCTTTGCCTCAAAAAAGAATGAATGTAAAAAATGAATTATAGACAAGAAAGTTAGTTAACTCGGACGCCGAGTCTGAAATGACTCTGATGCAGGGCTCTAACTATCATACTTTGCACCAAATATATTGTGGAGTAAGGGTATGACATGATTTGTTATCGCTCCTTTTTGTTCTTTATTTCTCTTCTTTCATAAAACAAGAATCATCCTTCTCTTCGCAATCTTCACTCCTTAGATACTCAACAATATCAGCGGTACGTGTGGAAATGAAAGAAGGTTAGTATTCTTTATAACATGTAATATAAAATGAGTTTTATGGGGTTATAAACAAATAAAAAAAAGAAAATTAAACCTTCTACTGTCAAAGCTATTTAAGTTAGTTGTTTAAGTTGAGGATAGACTCATATAAAAAGAATTGATTCAAAATGAAACGTACCACCAGCTTAGTTATTAGTTTCTATCTAATTTGAGAGCATGGGTGTTTTCATTACCCTCACCCTAATAAGATAGAAAATATTTATAAAATTAAAATGATTCGTAAATAAC